>JAYMSZ010000387.1:0-20558 GCA_036897665.1 Pelargonium citronellum
TTTCTCAGGATAGCCAAGTAATATAACATAAGGGATAAGTTTAACTCCTTTTGTCAAAAGTGAGAGGAGTAAGCCCCCCTTTTTTGATTACCTTTATTCATTACCTTCTCAAATTCTGAAATATAAGATAAGTTAGGAGATTTCTATAGCCCGAGTTTTACAATTTCCATTTCTGGTATAGGTTGCAAAGAATAGAAAGTATTTTACCTTACCTTCCTATTACTTCGACTTATTACTTGGATTTGCCCTAATCATTACTAAAGCCCTTTCTAAAACCTATAAACCGATACCCAGTTCTATCTCATTACTTGATAAACTGTTCCTGAATTCTTACAATCGATAAAGCAGCTATACTCTTTCATTTCATATAGTAGACTTCTCCCCTTACTTAACTTTTAGAAATAGATTGGTTTCCCTGTTTAATTAAGGACTCGCAGAGAAGACAACCGGATACTAGGTGTTCCTATATGTATGAAATAAATACCTACCAGACTGGCGCAGGTTAACCCTAAAGAACTCGCTTACGCAAACTAATATTACAGGATATGCTTATTATCAGGATCTTATTGCGTACAAAAAAGACTAAGAATTCTGTTTCAATTCAGGAAAAAAAATGAAGTTTTGGATACTCAGCGACTCAACAGGTTTAGGCTCTACTTGAAAAACAGTAAAGGGTTCCATCATAGTAAAATACTCGGTACCTGCTAGTTGCAAAACTCTACTAAAGAACCCGTTTCGACCCACCCCTTGATAACTTAAGAAAAAGAGGCCCTATAGATTTTCCATAAAAAGTGCTCCTAAAAAGTGAGTTTGTTTCTTCGAGGTATACCATATTCTTACCTCCTTTTTAGTATCAGATAGAGCTTTGGTAAGGGTTTCCTAATATTTTCCCAGTTCAAAATCTAAATTTGATGGAGGAGGTTTCAGTTTGAGTACTTGTTTCAAAGGATCCAGAATATTTAAGGAAGCTTTTCATAGTGCAGGACTTCGGTGAGAAGCTCTAGTTTTTTCGTTTCAGTAGGATTTATACTAAGAGTTTTTATGTAAGTCCTTTTTCCTGCTTGAGGAGACCCATTATTGTGTAAAAAGATCATCCAGTAGTAGAAAGCATGCATGAAAACAAATGAATTTTAATTGCCAATTACGAGGAACTTAACTATATCTTATATAGAGACTTTTTGTGCAAGTGACTCTAATTTTTAATATTTTATATTAAACTAAACTAAACTCTTATATTAAAGACCAAGACTTCTCCTTCTTTTCTAAATCAGTATATACCTACGAGAAAAAGTATTCGCTTACACTCTCGTTACGTAAACTTTTAAAGTCTCTCTATTTTAAATTTAGCAAAAACGCGCTTTACGGGGTTTCGTCCAAAATTAATTATAAACCACGATTCCTAATATACTAGACTTGACAAAATAAATTTAATATTGACCCCTGATCATAGTTCCAAAAGAAAAAGAATCCTCCTTTAACTAAGATATCATACTCTAGCATATAAAATACTATTAGGATTTCTATTGATGGATATCTAAGCGGGTTATATAATTAAGGAAAGTTTCCTATGTCTACCTTGCTTTGATGGGTAATATAAAAATAAAAAATAGAAAGACTAAGACAAGACTCACTATTAGTCGGAGTAAAAGGGCTTTCCGCAATCAAGGCCATGTAATAAATTTTATTTTTGATTTACTTATTATTGATAGGATTCGAACTCTTCAGTGCTTTGCTATAATTTCACTTAACATCCATTCAAGGAGTTACCTCTTTAGTTTTAAGTTTCTTTCCCTAAATGTAATTCTCCACTCTTTAACTTACTTTAAGTAATAACGCTGGTATCGGAGAGAATTGGGCAGGGTTAACTAGAACTTTCTATTCAAATGCGTCTAATTCATTTTTTTGATAGACTGGGAAAGCGCGAGGTGATGAATGGCAGATTAGTTTCTCTTAATTACATTCTGATAGTTTTTTAGTCAACAAAGTTTTTAGGAAAAGTAAGAGGGTCTTATAGATGGTATAAGATTCTTATATTAGTATATTTTCTTCGACCTATACCATGAAAAATGTAGAATATCTCCTCTTTTCTAAAGGCATCCCATGTTTTTTACTTCCCTGTCTCCAATGTACCATCCTGTACCTATTGATAAAGTAGTGTTTCACATATTCGAAGCTTTAACTTATTTATTTGGCCTGTTTACTATGATAAGATATCCTCTTAAATTGTTAAAGCCTAACTACTCCATATGTCTTTACTCTCGTACTGGCTCTTAAAGGGGGAACTAATACACTCCAGGGCTGGTATACACATTACTGGATAACCGAACAAAAGTCTAAAGGTATTTCTGTTGTATTTGAACAAAGGAACTGCACCGATGTCTTATTAAATATATTTTAATGTACTAATTAAAGTATAATCGTCTTGCGTTTTTACTATATGACAAAATATTACTAAGATAATTTAGTTACAAATTACAGTAAAGTGTAAAATTAGGAGAAATTCCGTTTAATGATATGTTTTTTGGACTTTAACACATTTATCGGTTTTAATACAATATCAGGTAACCCTTCTTCTTTATCCCCGTATATTTTATTGTTAAAAAGCTCCTCTATACCCGCTTAGTGACACCCAACTTAGAATGTAGTACGGGTCCTTTCGATCTCACATGGATATAACTTCATCTTATACGCACCCTTGCTGTTGTATTAAGAAAAACGAGGTTTTTTATTCCTATTATAATAACAGTTATGGGTTTCGAATCTTATAGTATTAAGGAATAAAGGAATTTTATATCTATGTCGTATAGCAGCTTTTATAAGAGTCACGTCAGTTCGAAAAGCATTGCCTAATAAAGATTCTGAGAAGAGGATTCGAACCCGCGAAAGACTTGTCGAATTGCGATTGTGTTAACGGGTTTAGAAAAGAGGTGATTTCTCAGGAGATAGTCCTTCAGGGAAGGCTGTTACACAGAGAGGATTTCCTTTATTTATTAAGCGAGTCTGGTATTTTCCTGTTGTTGAAATCAAAACAAATAAAGAATTGGCTAGGTTCTTACTCGCTTTGGAAAACTAGAACTTCAATCTCTAACTAAGTGAATACTTTAATATCTGGATTTAGAAATTCTTGACTATAATTCAAAACCTTTAAAAAGACTAGAACCAATGGACATAACCTAATTTCTGGGTTGGCGTAACTTTTCTTTGTCATAATTTAATGTACTCTCTAAGATATCTCTAAAGACCTTAAGAGAGTTTCAGGGCTGATTTCAAAGTTCTTCTATTTAAGTGATTCTTTAACAAAAGCAGTTTGCCAAGAAACCCGTACATATAGACTCTATTCTTATTCCAAGAGTAAACAAACTAAAGAATAAACCGAGAGTTTAAGAATTAAGTATTATAAAGCTTCAGAAAGGTCTTAATTTTTTCTAAGAAATAAACACGGGAGTTCGCTTGACAGTGGGGTGTTGAAATTCAAAAGGTTACCCTATCAAGTGGAAAACATTTGGTTTACTCTTCTTATCTTCGGTTTATAGTATTAGGTTATATTTCCTGAAAGCAAAGGAAGAAAAGACGACAACCCATTCTTTTGTAGGCGCATGATTTCCTTGTGGTGATGCCTATTTCTTTAAATTTCATTTGTAGATTCCGCATCTTTAATACACCGATCTCTGGCTAGACCGGAGCCCCTTCCCCTTTGCTATAAAGAGCCTCGGTTTTGATTGCGTTAATTTAATTCTTGGGGTTTTCGGGTGTCCCTTAAGATGAAACGGAAAGGTATTTTATAGACTACACATGGCGCGGGTATTAAGATATACGGATAGGCTTACTTTTACCTATAGGGCTTGTACAAATATGGGTATCTTCTTTACATAAAACTAAAAACCTTAAGAGTAAGTATTGTCAGTTATAATACCAAAGGCTAGAAGATTTGTATAGTTGCCCCTTTGTTAGAGTTTAAAGAAAAAATTGATGCACAAAATTTATAATAAAGTCTCTTTAGGGCCCTTTTCGTGAGCTATATTGTGTTTAACGGAGGCTTGTAGACGCTCCCTTATAGAAATTTCCTGCAGATTTATTATATTAAAAGTTTTGTTTACAAGGGTATCCCTTATAAGGGTACCCGGTATAAAAAAGTACTTATATGTAAGAGTAAAGAAACTCCTGTCATTAATATTAGAAAACCTACAGAACAAGAGATAAGGCTCCTTCCGTTTAGGATTTCCTTGTGACTTACTTCGTTAACTGGATCAGGCTATAGAATAAATAATACTACGGTCTTTATCGCAAACACTTTCGCTTTAGAGTACTGCCTTTAATAAAAAAACGGAAACTTGAAATCGGTTGATACCTTCTCATTTGTGGGTATAAGTTTCAATTATGGACGAAATACAGAACTTGAACCCCACCTTTCGTCTATACCTTTCTCAATTAGAAATTGTATGTGCGGAAGCTCTCCCTGAGAAACAAACAATTTACTTTGTAAAGTATAGTCGCCTTCAGTTTGGATGACTCTTTATATATCTGTAACAAATCTTTAAAGGCTGGCCAAAGGCCAATACTAGGGCTTTGTGAGAATACTTTTCTATTTTTTTAATAGCAATGCATTTAGTTTAGTTATTTTATCCAGTTTCAATTCTACCTAGTAAGTGAAACTTCTAATATATGTAACGGGAAAGTCCAGTTATAGCATTATAAAATATTTTAGATTTTCGCTATGGGAGATTCACATATTAATTATTAATAGGGCTCTGTGCTAACGTCTATAAGGATAATTCCCTGGACGAGGGACTCTTTGTATTTCATAACATATCAAATTCGGGTATTGCAACTTTTTTTTTACTTTCTTGTTACACTCTTATCACATTAATTAAATAGGGATAGTAATAAAGTTAGTACTTAAGATAAATTTATCTGTACATAGCTTGAGCTACCCATACAAATGCTATAAAAAGGGAAAACTCGTTTGTATAACTGATATAGCTTTTTTAATTTCAGATAAAACCAAGTTCTTGTGAAAAGGATTTTCTTTCTTCTCTACACCGAATTTCGCACAGATTTTTGAGACTCTAGGTCTGATATTGAATAACTAATAGAGTATTAAAATATAGTAAAAGAATTCCTAACTAAAGTTAAAAGTAAGGTCAATACCTTAACTACGGAGTAGGGATGCTTATATCGGTAGTAAGTAGACTCATGTATCGATGAAATTAGTCGAATCTCTAGTTCGGGAGTCCTTAATTTCTAATAGGTTTTGCTACTAAAACCGAGTCTTGTTAATTTAAGACTTCAAACAGGCTTATTGAAAGTAGCTCGTTTAGGGATTCTAGGAAATTTTATATAAGAAATAAGGAAAGCTTACTCTATTTGAAAAAGGTAAATTTTGCAAAGCCTAGGACAACCTCTTTTAATAGAGGAATAGATATCAGTGTTTACAAATATTTATAAATTTGAAGAGGATATACTTTAGATTAGAGGGGAGTCACTACTCCTTCTATTTTTAAGTCTTCTTCCAGAATAACTAAAGCAAGCAATTTACTACTCGTAAAGAAAAAGACTCAATACTAAGCAACACTTAAAGCATAAGGAATTAACCTTATTATTACAGAATATACTAGTCAAACGACTCCACTTTTACGGATTAAGAAACTCCTTGCCTTTGAACACATGTTTACTTAAAAAAGGATCCAGAGACTGCTACCTCACTATATCTGGTTTACTCATATTTTCCCCATCCCTTTAAAGAGATAAGTTACTTGCTTTATGAACGAAGCACAGGGCTTTAATTAGCACGCTTTTTTTACGTAGGCTGTATTTTAATATCTTAGTGTTACAATATATGATTGTGACCTAACAGGTCAGTGGTTCGAATCCCAGCATGTATCTAGAAGTACTTCTTTATTTATTATTTTTTTACGAATACCCTGTTTTTTTAATAGGTCCATCAAAAAATCCAAGCATAGGGATAGGATAATAAAAAACCTAAGAAGGAAGTTAGGACATACGTTCTAATCAATATAAAAAGGAAATCTCTTGCTAGCACAAGACAACAGGGTCCGTGGACGGGTGGAATCAAAAATAAGTCTTATTCTTTCAAAGAGTTCGTGATTAAGTTAAGAATCTCTTCTTATTTCTCTTTGTGAGACCTTATAGAATAATACAAAGAGGTACTTTATTTAAAAAGGAATTTTGGATATTCGGTAATAAAAGCGGGAGTTATTACACAATTTTGCGGTTATTTATACGGACGTTATATATTTTCAGATTGTCCTTCGAGGCTAAAACCGGCGAAATAGGTTGCGTCATTTAATGATTCAAAAAAAGACTGTGCAATCTTATGACACCTCTTAGAATTTCAGTTAGGTAACCGTATTCGGAAAGTAACCAGAAATTTAAAAGGAATCCCTTGTACAACTTATCGATTCAATCAAGAAAGCTCGTGATCGCAATAGTTATTTGCGCCATTTAGTATAGTAGCCCTGGGTTTACTCTTTATTTGCATAATATCCTTTTATGTTTTGGCTAAAGTATGATTTTACAAACTTCCTGTTTTACTGAGAGCAATTAGTTGAGTTAGTTCAATCGCTTATATAATTAGGAGTACCCCGTATATAAATTTAGGAGCTTAGCTTGACCCCTTACCTACAAGAGATGCTACTTTAGGTTTTACTTATTTTCCCTAGGTTCGACCTTGTTAAAAACAAAAAGAGAGTATATTAAGAGAAGAATTACCGCAGCATAAGTAAGCTACCAAATTAATTTAAAGACACTAGAAAATAGCATAGCTCGAACTCGTAGTATATTATATAAATATATCCCATTTTAAATTAGAAAAATACCAAACCTAACAACAAATTTTTGTAGCTATCCAAGAAGGAGACTCCTCGAGATTTTATATGAAATTTGTCCTATTCGAAGGACTTTTGCTTTAGATTTACAACTTTTACACGCGGATTCTACTAGGAGTGAATTCAAAACTGTATAACACGTAGATCCTTCTTCATAACTTTTAGTCTTCTTTTAGTAATTAAAAAAGGGATTTCCCTAAAAGAACAAGAAATACTAATTCCATATTACGCTTTAGTTTACGAACACCTGGGCCCGCCCCTTCTTAATTGCCAAATTGAGAAATATCCTTAAGTGTTGTCAAGAGCAATAAACTATCCTAGATATGTGTATAAGTGGTTATCTATGGCGCGATTGAAGGGAATCCCGCATAAGTCTCAGTCCCTTACTTTGCTTTACGAAACAAGCTAGGCCATTCCGATAAAGGGTACCCTACCCCAAACAAATTAAATATGTTTTATAGGTTACAATTTGTTGAATGGACTTAATCTAGTTTAAAAGGTCTTTTACAAATCCTTTGGATATACCCGGGCTGGGCTAATTTAGGGTCTCCATTAGGGGGAATCTATAGGCTATCTGCTCGAGCTGATAAATACGCATTATAACACGTTGTATCGCGGATTAATTTAAAAGGGAGAATTCTAGGGCTTCTTCCATGCAATAAAAGTGGGTTGATCTATTGACCGACCAATGTAAATCTAAAAGCTGTAGGTTTGAATCCTACAATTACACTATTTACAGCAGTATATTCTCGGTAACTCCGTTTTGAACCTCGCCTAAGATAAGAGAAAAAGGCTCACATATCGGACTGAACCCGACTATACTTTATTGACCCTTCAAATAAGGTTAAAACTAGACTAGACCGTTTTTCTGCTTTTGCCCAAACTCCTTAGATATTTTTCGGATACAATAAGCAATAAGCTCCTTTGAGAGACTCTATACTATAAATATCATAGTAGAAAATTACTTAATTAAAGTAGGGAACCTACGCTTGTGTTCAAAAACGAAATCAAGTTAATCGCATAACTCGTTCAAAATATAAATAGATTTACTATAGACTTCCCTGTCTCGCAATTGGATACTTGAATCTTCACAAAAAGTGAAGCTACTATAATTAGGTATAGAAAAAAGCACTGTTTAATCTGAACCTACCTGGAATCCTACTGTCATTTCTCATACGAGTAGGGTGCCATGTTCATATTAAAAGATCTCCCTTGAAGTATAGACGGCTTACTTTGACAGCGATTAGATCTACAACCAAGCTTCTTTTTTAAAAATTCTGGGGGTACCCAGTATTCTATAGTATATTGTAAATCCAAAAGGTAAAGTGAAAACCCCCTTTTTTTAAGACTTCAAAACTTGAAACAATAGGAAGGACACTTAGTAGCCAAGATTGAGTACTAAACTGGAACTTGACATACCTTCTGCTCTTTATCTAAACTCCTCGGATTGCTTAGTTAGAGCAGCTGAGTCCTCCTATTATTTGAAATACCTTGTTACTTCGTTAACTGAATCTGGAAGAAAACTAACTTGACTTTTACCTGTTATAAATTCCTATAACCTAACTTCTCCAAAAGATTAAAAGGGGCACGCCTCCTTACTCAGTTACTTTGTTTTTATAACCTTGATCAGCGAAAACTCTAACACCTCTTATTGACTTCTTAATGAATACCTTTTCTTAGAGCAGAGCTATACCCTGTAATTGGACTCTGTATCTTCCTATCAGTCTTAGTAGCTTATTGTAGCCTGTACTTCTTAACTGAGATGTTACTCTTTATATTCCCTAGTAGTTAGTACTAGATAGTCTTAGTTCTTCTAGTAGTAATTTCCTTACTTTTAACATAATAGGGGAACTCTTTAATATGAATTTGTGTTGTACTTTCGCTCTTCCTACTAACTAAAAACTCTAAGATAGAGAATCCTAAAAGCCGAGTGTTATACCAATGAATCGATTTTTCACTTTCTTTCTCAAAAATACTGGGTTTTAAAATAATTATTAGTATAAAGGGCCTCTAGTTATACGAAAAACTTTCCAAGAAATAAGAAAGTCTAGTACTAGGCTCCTTTGGAGGTAGAATTAATAAGGAATTACTATCTTACTCACAGATATAAGATATACCCCTATGCAAGGTCTTTAAAGATATAAGAGTTTGGATTTACTGGATTCTAATTATACCTATATTTGAGAATTAATCAACTAAGATTTGTAGTAAATATAAAAACCTATTTAAAGGTTCTCGGGGGTTCTGTAAGACAACTCTTTAGGAGTAAGTTATATTAGGTATAGCCCGGATTTCATCATTTTTTTTTTAACAGTACACAATACTAATATATAATATATATAGGGATCTCGTTTGATTTACACAGCAGGAATACCCCAGGACCCCTTTTTAAACATGTAGTTCAATTGGTTAGAGTACTCCTCTGTCAAGACAGAAGTTGCAGGTTCGAGTCCTGTCAGTCCC
The DNA here is from genome assembly GCA_036897665.1 of Pelargonium citronellum. Classification (NCBI taxonomy): domain Eukaryota; kingdom Viridiplantae; phylum Streptophyta; class Magnoliopsida; order Geraniales; family Geraniaceae; genus Pelargonium; species Pelargonium citronellum. The sequence goes on from JAYMSZ010000387.1 coordinate 9,309, forward strand.
GAAAAAGATATAGGAACCTAATTAAATTGCTATAATATTTATTTTGATGGATTGACAGGGAATTTGAACTTGTCATTTAAAGAATAAGAGTAGAATTCTTCATTGTCATTTAGTGATTATACTAGAAATAAACTAGGACAGAGACTAAGAAGGAGAGAAGGTAATACAAATTTTCCTAAATCAATAAGAACTCTACGAAAAGGACTGCTAACATACGCGTAGGTGTTATATCTTAAGTACTTTAAGTGTCTTGTTCATAAAAGCATTATAATTTCCAAGATCCAACATTATACCGAGGCCGGTCTACACAAGAAAAAGGATGCCTGGCAAGTAGAATTTACCTTGCACTTAATACCAGTTTAATACACAAAAAAGCACCTATCTTCCTATCATATAGCTAAATTTTCAGGTAAATCAGTAAGGCATGAGCTCCTTTTTTAAGGTTCCTTGTATTTTTATACAACAATTAAATTTAAAATGGAAAATATCCATGTCTATGCCAGAACCCGTCTCTAGGATGATCGGCGGGTAGAGTTCCCTTAGGATCCTACTTGTTATGACTAGCTTAGAGGAATTTAGAAAGAGACGTTTCGCGTTTTAATATGACTTTTAAAGAGCTAAACTTATTAATATTAGATTAAAAGTAGCCCATGACACTACTCTGATTCCCCTTTTTTATTTAATACTGAGAAGGTTTTAGATATATCTCATACAAGGCCTGAGCTCACATACAATTTTAGTAAGAGAGCCCCGCCCAAGCGCAAACGGCCACTATAATAAAATAAGAAAGTAAAGGTTTTGTTTACCTATGACTTACTGAATTTCAAATCCTTATTACATTACTCAACAAACACTTTTAAACTGAGTCAGACAGAAGTAGAGCTCTATTTCTTTTTTCTATATAAAGGAGACCTGGGATCTTCTATGCATGTTATAGTAATTATAAATTAAGGGTATCTCATTAGGAGTGTTGCATATAATTTAGGAGTAAATCCAGCTAAACGAGATAGTGATTTATGTTAGCTTCATAAATTAAAAGCCATCTGCTTTATTTTAAGAGGTTAACATAAAAATGTAATTAAAATTCGTTGATACAAGAGACAAAAAATGAAAACCTATATTTTCCTTTTTACTTATTATGTTTTGCGACACCTCTCTGATTTTCCGTGGGACGTGCTGAAAAGTTTCCTCAGGGATACCCAATGCGCTATTTCGTAAGGTCAAAAGTAAAGTTTCTCGTAGTCAGCAGTAAGGACCATACAATAAGTATACTAATACTTACAGTGAAATTACTGAACATGGTTTTCATACTTTATGACAAAGTATTATATAATGCTGTATCCTCTCACCACGATATAATTAATATTTGGTTGAACTACAGCGTATACCCTTAGGTAATTAAAACCTCTTAAAACAAATTACGACAAATATAACAGTATTGCCTAAAATCCCAGTTAATTAGAACTCATCGAGGTTTCAAACTAATCTAATCCTAACTAGACTCTATATACCTATGAGTGACTCCTTTTCAACGAGGACTTTGGGCCCTCCTTGCCCCCAGTATCCTTAGTTTACCTGTATCTAGGTTCTCCCTATTTAGCTTCTTAGAAGTAGTTCAGGTCATCTAGCATATGACGTCGAATTTACATATAAAAGCCCATGTATAGTATAGGGTTTATATTATATCTACAAAAGCTTCACTGGAGTAAGTGCTCTTTTATATGAACCAAAATAAACTTTTAATTTAAAGTATTGGTTCAAAAGCAGGATAGTCTTATCTTACTAAGTGAATAGTGGACTCTAAAAAGAGCGCGAAGTTAGTATTTAGTATATAGAGCTTTACTCATGAGTTTTTAGCTTTATTTGTTCGGGTTCTGTGCGTGTTCACTATTAGAATTTAAAGTGCTTGTATGGGCTTTTTAAGTTTCACAGTTAGTCCTACTTTGAGAAGTGGAGACCTTTATCAAAAAAAGAGGGGAACTCAGAATCACTTAGATAGAATCAAGAAAGTTATATATTATATACAACTTATTGATAGGCTTAGATAGCTCAGTTGGTAGAGCAAAGGACTGAAAATCCTTCGGTCAGTGGTTCAAGTCCACTTCTGAGCAAGACAAGTAAGAAAACATTACGAGATGTAGCGCTATATTACCAGTCAGTTCTCGACCGGAGTTCCAGCAAGGTACTTTTAAAAGTTGCTTGCCTGTTCCAACATCTTATGCAAATATGAGTTCGAAAAGTCCTACAGAATTTGATTCTGTGAATCCTAGGGAATTCCCGTATTATTACAATCATTTGGCAAACCCTAACTGGGCAGAATTTATCATCCAAAAAAACTCCAGATGTATGCTGGAGAAATCTTAGGTAGTATACCCATGTTTAAATAAAAGCATATTAAGCTACAATAATTACAAATTCCTACCCAGCAACTTTAATCTAAGTACCAACCCCCCTGCATCTAAAGGAGCTTACCCTGAGAGTTTTCTAGGAGAAAGTTGGCATACTGTAATGGTTTAAGCGTGGTATGAGATAGCAAGCGCGCCCATCTTGGTGTTTATTATTCGTGTATTTTTCTTATTGGGAAACAAGACCTTAAAAAAATATGTATAACATACGTAGAGGCTCTTAAATTAGGGTTGTTGTTGGGAATCGAGGTAAAAGACGTTCTCTCTTTTAGTAGTCTAATGTATTTTGAATGGTACCTGCTATAGGTGCCCTATAAACGGCAGGAGGCAAGGCAACTCTTTAAGTATTTTAGTTAATAAGATGTTGATTTAAGTAATTTCATAAGTTTCTCTCTATTTGTAAGGTTGAAGTTTTTTATAAATTACAAGGTACTTCATAGCACTCGTAGTGTACAGAGATTAACGCTTATTATATTTTTCGAAGGTTTATTTCACAAAATATTAATAGAAACTTATTAAGTCTCTTATTCGTTTAAGTGTAATTAGCTTCTCTGCTACGCTTTATTAACTTTTTGTTATTTCCTCTGGTTCTATATTCATTATAAACTTTATGTTGCCTATCAAATTCATGAAAAAGACTCTCTGCATTATCCCTCTTTAGTCTAGTAGATTTGGTTCCTGGATGAGGAAGGCTTTATGGAAGCCCCTCAAGGAAAAACTAAGTCACTATAGGATTTGAAAACTATTCTCGGTTAATTTGCATGTGGAAAGTTAATAAAGGTGCCTCGGTTCTTAGAATTTTCTATTAATCTTGTTCTTTGTCAATTAAATTCAGTAAAGCAGATAAGAGTAACTCGTAACTAAGGCTACGTGAATTCAGATATAAATGAAAGTTCTTTTACTTATAGTAAACTTAACCTTGTATTATGAGCCCTAATCTTCTTTTTCTTAACCTCGAGAGCCTTACTCTTTGTCTTAGTACTCATACTCTTGATAGGAGTCTTCTTTCTTTGTATTAGGATTCCTGTAGAGTATAGTATAGAGTAGATAGGAGAGTTATTTTTCTGTTTTCTATTCATTCCAATGTATATAAAATTCCACTTTCAGGCATAGAATTTACCGGACATTTTAGCTATCACTCCTCTAGCTCTCTTACAATCATAGAGATCTCAAACTATGTCTCAACCTCAAGAAAGTGAGCAATTTATCGTATGTTTCTTGGCTAGAGATTTTCCATTCTTATTTATGCATAGTCTCAAATACAAAAGTGCTTGTACTGTTAGACACCGGCTACTGGTCAAAGGGACTCATAAGGGCCAGGGAAGCTTCGCACCTTTCATCTCGAAGAACAAATACCCCAAATTACCTTATCCACTGGAGGTATCGCTAGCTTTTTGGGGTTGTGGACTTTTCTAAAGTATCGGTGACAATCCAACAAGCTTGTTTCGAGATCATTCTGAATCAGAACTTAATAATTAACTGTTGTAAAGTTTGGTTACCCAGGATTTGCTTAACATATTGAGGAATAAAACCTAGCTAGTATAAATAGTGCCTACAAAATCCAAGGTTTATATGAGAGTCCTTTTAAGTACTTTACGTTTCTCCTTTACTAAAGATCCTTCAAAAGAAACTGCCTTCGTATGTTACAAATAAGGGCTCTATTCTTCGTAAGTAACTTAAAGTAAGCTTTTTAATTAAAGAAAAATATGTCCTTTGGCTTGAGTGGAGATTGAGGGATCCTCTTAGAAAGGGGCACCCCTTTAAATAGACAATAGACTTGGGTATTATGCTTTTTACAAAAACTTGTTTCTAGCGATTCATGAGTGAGGTATACTGATACAGAAAAAGAAGCAGGTCAATATGCAGTGGGCCTCTAGTGTAAGATAGTGTATCAACTATTAAGAGGAGTCTACCTTAACAACTAGTACTATTACTCTCTATACTGATCTATTCTTAATTTATATACATAACTATCTAATAAGTACCTAATAGTCTAGTATTAGTCTTATATTATAGCCTTTTCGACTGGGGTTTATTGCTTCCCTTTCTTTTTAAAGACGAGAGTTACTTTTGTTTGTCTAAGTGATTAGCTCGGTGACGAACATAACATCAAGTAGTAGCTTTGTTTAACTGTTAGCCCTAAAGTACTATAAAAAAACTTTCTACTTTCAAGACTTATTCAGAGTATAAAGAAGGGTTTGTCATTTAAAGGATAGGAATACAAGTAGAGGTTTTTTCCTACATTGTTGCAAAAGCAATTAGCATATTAAATTACGTATATATAATAATTATCTTCTTGTAAACTCTGGTTATAGTCAAGTGTACGGTTTCTGATTCATGTTCTTATTTTCTCAGTTGGTAGAGCACTGGTTAGTTTGATCGTCATGCAAGGGTTCAAAGGCAAGCCCTCCTCTCTTGTTTTAACAAAGTTAGGTAAATAATTTGCTTGTACTCTTGAAAGTAGAAATGAAGAAGCGAAATAGGCTGTTGGGACTTCTTTATGAATTCAATTAGGGTGACTTTCGGTAGATCATCTTAGAATCAAAGCGATGCCGTCGAGTCGCATTAAAGTTAGAGTTGAACTTCAAAAAGAAGTTTAAAGGAAACTGAGATTCTCAATTCCTGAAACAAGAAACAACTAAACCATACAACCTAAGGGGCGCACTAAAATACTAGGGAATTCCTATCGAGAAGGGAAAAAAGAACCATCGTAGCATAATCTAATATCTCAAAATTAATTACAGATAAACAACATTCTAACTCTGATGGAATCTTATTCTCGTTTTAATACACGTTTGCTCTTTGGAATAACTCTACTTAACCCTTTTCTACTTTGTCGTGACAAGTTTATCAAATATAGAAGCCTTTTGTCGATAGTAAGCGCTTAGTAACGGAGCTCCGTGGCTTTCCTTGCTAAGACTTTTATAGTATTAAACGATTGTTATTTTCGGAAGGAAGTGCCTATAAATATATGTATAATGCCTTAAAAAGTTCTTTAATACTTACGCAAGAGGATACTGGAAAAGCGTAAACCATATAACATCCTTTTCTTTATTCATTTTTAATAGTTGTTACATTGATGTGAAATTCTTGCTTTTACCTATTATACGCATGTAGTATAGCTTTACTTATTAATTTCAATTAATAAGGAGCTCTTATAATACCCGGTTCTACTTAATAAAACGAGTGCTCGTAGGGCTATGCTGTCAGAACTGCTAACCACAAAATTAATTCTCAAATATATTTTACTTTGACTCTGAGGCCAAAGCTTATATATGTTGTTATTAGAAGCTAAAGGAATACACCAACTAAACCAAAGTATAGGTATGTTGCCTGTTAATAATCCAAAAGAAGAACCCTCCTTATTGTTGTACTATAAGAAAGTCTTAAAACTGGTAATTTAGGAGTCTATCAATAAGCTAAAAGTACTCTACGCTTGAAAAGTAAGGATTTCTTGTACTTGTAGTTAGACTTATTCTTCAAAGTTTAATTAGCACACTGCTTACTCGGGAGCTCTACTTACAAATATAGAGATAAATATAGAATTTAGCTGCTTTTGTAAGTCATAAAATAGAAAAGGTTTAGTAATTTTTCAAAAGAATTATCACTTAGTACTTCCAAGGCCTTGCACCACCTATGGTTCCCTTATTAAAGGTTTTCTCAAAATGCAGAGTAATTTAGACTACATTATATTTTTGCTATTTAAGAGATATAGTCCTATAAAATTACTTTTAATAGTATTAGGTAGGATACTGGAGCTCTTTGAACATTATAGTTTTCTTTATAATCCGAGATATGAACACAAGCAAAAGAGTCTAGTATATAAAGCCATAATCCCTATTCCCTTTTAAGTGGGTGTGCCGCTTTAGGAACTCTCTAACCCGGAGGTCTTATATTTAATTAAAAAACTCTAATTTGTGTTTTATTTTACTTTTGTTCATATGTATATGAGAAATTTGATACCCCTTTGCTTGCTATTACAGGAATTAAGGGTAAATTTACTCTGTAAATCAGTGTTAGGAATTGGAAAAAGCTATATAGGTCCCTATAAAATTACACTAGAGACCAAGTCAAGACTTACAATATTGGCTTGAAAACCAAAGGGGATACCTTGTTCTATTCTTACCTGTCTTTCTGCAAGCCAGCCCAGACCTCTTCAGTAAGTGTTTTTTACTTCTATTAAAATAATGCCTCTGTTTTTCTATTATAGAAAGACTATACATCTCATTCCTTGAAAAACTAGCACCTTTTTGAGTAAGTAAATCGGCATATCTAGCAAAAAGGCTCTATAATGGAATGCATAATTTTATACTTATTTTTAAGAAAGGAAAAGTCCCTTTTTTATTATCCTATTTGAGAGTAATCCATTGAATGTCATATTGAGGTTGGTTGACTCAATTAAGTTTACCTTAACAAACTAGAGATTCTGCTTAAGAAAAAGATCCTAATTAATACCAAAAGCTAGTAAGTTAGAAACGAAAAATACCTTGTGTCAGAAATTAGTAAATCCACTTTTTTAAAAAAGACTGAAGCTACGCGAGATCCTAGAGCGATTCTATGACCTTTTTTCGTGCGTTATAACGTGCTTTTGATACTTTTTTATCTATGATTTTTCCTCCTCCATTTTCATTTCTTTCTCTAAGCTACAAAAGGGTTCTTACCCTCAGTTATTCCTTTACTATCGGGGCTCTATAGAATTTATCTATACCTATAAAGGGTTCCTTAATAACCAACTTTTACTACTTAATTGCATAGGAATTTCCTCAACTCGATGTATACACAAGATATAAAGAATCCACTCTTGATGCTTGTATAAGTGACTCGTTTAGTAAATAGTTTTTTATTTCCCCTCTGATGGTATCCTAGGGTTTCCGTTAGCTGTTGAGGTAACTATATCTACTAAATTTGCAAATTAACTCAACAAACTTTTTTGCGCTTCTACATTAAGCTTTTTTGGTTTTACTGATTTTTGTCTGCCGTAAGTTTTTGTTCAGGGATTCCAGTTTTGTAGCAGCGGGTCTAGACTTTATTAGTTAAATTTATACATATACTATAAATTTAACGAGAAGGTTGCCTCAAGAGAGCGTCAAAGTAATGAGTAGCTGCTCAGTTTTTTGTATATCAAGTAATCACTTATTATAGAGGATTATTTACTTATCGAGTAATTATACAGTATACAACAAAGATCTTATTGTTTAGGGTTAGAGCTACTATACCAGCTTCGGGGTTTTAATTCGTTTTTAGTATTTAGTGTACCATATCCACAGGGGGTAATTTTATTGATTCAAGTTCCTACTTTTATATTTCAAATTACAGTAACCAGTAAAACCCTTTGTAAATTGAGCTATTCCTTTTTCCTAGGGTACCCCTTTAAGCAGCAGTACATAGTTTCTCGAATAAAGGTAGTACTTAGTAATCGGTGTAGTGAATTATAAGAATTGTATGATATGGTTATATATATATTATTTATAGACGTTATAAGAGAGGCACACCAAGGGTTCGAATCCTATTACTTTAAAAGTCACTTAAAATTTTTGCTATCAGTGCAATTTGCTACGAATAGTAGAATAAGTTTTGAACTTTGCATTAGGTGGAAATAATTAGTAGAATTAGGAAAAAGCAGTTCCTTTATTTTATGGATTCCTATTCCAAGGTTGAGATACATATCCTACTCCTAAAAATTACTAGTATTCATACTATCTCAAAAGCCCCAGGAAATTCACGGGTTTTACTGTACGCCATCGATCCCAAATAGTAAATAAGGTCCTTTGTTATAGGCCACCCCTTAAATCTCGCTAAAAAGCTACATACAAACTAGTGAACTCTACTGATTAGGATTCTATTTTCAAAAAAAATTTTCATCTGAGCCCCTTATGCATTTTTAGTGTTTCAATCCGGAGGTACTTTTGTAAAGCTTTCGAAGTTTTATTGATTATTGATTAAAGAAACATATTTATTTCTTGGAATGGAAGTACTACTTGGTGTGTCTTGTTACAGTTATTAACTAAGCCCAGAATTTTAGGGGAGTTCCTGAACTCATTTTAGAATTTCAAAGGAATAAATACGGGATTTCAATGTAAATAGAATTCTTACTAACTTAATGAAAATAAAAGGAGTGCGTTCTTACCCATATGTGCAGGTTGGGTGCTGAGACCTATTATACTCTGATTCTTAAGCTACAGAACAAATTACGGAGTGATAAAGAGGGTAAACGCAGTCTAATTTTAGACTTTTTAGTTACTTTTTATATAAGTGTAACTTTTGTCTCTAAGGATTAGGATCTCAACTACCCATATGTCTATGCTTACTAATTGTAAGTCTTTGCTGTGTATTTGTTTCATAATCTCGAAGGAGAAACCATACTAAGACTAAATCTAGGCAAAATCCGGGGTTTTGTAAATAAATAGTGTCCGCCTTTAGCTTTTTCTGCTTACATCGGGGAGTAAATCTTGTGCGCGGAATTTTAATGCTACTTCTTGAAGTAAGAAAGCCGTTAATATGCTTTGGTTATTTCTATAGATTTTATAAAAAGAGTATCCAAGTTTGAAAACTGTAAAATATCATATTTATAAAGAAGTAACCCAACTCTTTAGAGCTTTATAGGAGGTGGTTTAATAAGTTAAAGCAATTTCTCGGTTATGCCTTTCAGGAAATATCTTACCTTATACTTATAGAGGAACCCTTATAAAAAAGAGTGATACAGGAATAACAAACGCACACTACGGACGAGAATATTAAATATAGTTACCCTGCTACAGCTACGGGTGTTTTTACTTTTGTATCATTCCCCCACTTTTCTTTTGAGTCCAATTTAAGTTTACTTACTGGGGTAAATAGCCCTTTCAGAAGGATAACATTCCTCGTGTGTCGAGCATTCTTTATTAATGGAGACTTGGTAAGCATAATATCGATAGGGGAGCCCCCCTTAATAGAAGTATTCTGTCTTAGTTGGGTAATGAAGTTGCTTTTAACTAAGGGGCGCAATTATTACTTACTTCCCCTTTCGACATTAAGTTTTCGAGTCAACAAAAATGAAAAATGGCAGAAAACAAGATCTTGACTTAACTTACTACTTTTTACTGAGTTTCTCTTTACTTTTTTATTCCTTAAATTTTGAATAGTTTAAAGAACAACATACCAATAGACCCAAAATTATAGGGTGACATATCATCTCCCAATAAGTAATAGTTAGATAGTTACTGCTTGTTGAATGGCTTGGGTAATTACTCAACTAAATTAAAGAGCTCAATGTGAGCATAGAGCTTTGCCCCCTTTTGTGGTATAGAAAGACGCTTTTTATTAATTAAGAGTAAACTTCCTAACTATTTTTGATTGTTCTTGTACTGAAGTCTTTAACTTAGCAAGCCCCTGATTAAAAAAATTTGCCCTTTCTTGATCGTGCCTTGTGTTCTATGGTAGGATATTATTGCTTTGCGAGGAACCGTTTACAAAAAGGGTGTGTAGGAACTTTAATTATCAAAATATTTTGTCATATACTAACCCCTGGTATTAGGTTAACTTAATGCGGGCGTTGGTATAGCAGTCTAGTTAAGTGCTCATTTGAATAACATTAAATATTGAAATAGCTTAAGCTTAGCGAACCCCTATTGTCGGAGAAACCCCCCGTCTAAAAAGAAAGTAATTTATACATCCAAGCATTCCTCTATCAAAAGCAAAAGGTAAAGTTATAAACGTGTGTTGGTTCGAGTCCCGTCAGTGTAGAGCAATTTTCTTTCGTTCACCGTTCTTCCAATTCTCAAAAAAAGTAGGCAAGATTTATCTTGTACGGGACTACTTTTTTCTAAATCAAACAAGCGCCTAAAAACGTGTTTATTCATTTTACAGTTATACTGGACTACTTTTCTTTCCTTTTTCTTGGAGGGATTATCCAAGCTTTTCTCTTTCTAGTCGTAAACAACTACCTTTACTTTACCGGAACTCATTACTTTAGGTTAGTTCTTTTATTCCCTAACCTCTTTGTTACTCTTATTATCCGGAATTGGAAACCAGGAAACAAGGGAGTACCAGAGCAACCCTTTACTTAGACAAAACTTACAGGATAGCAGATTCCTGGCTTAAAGAAAGCCCCGAAAATCTTCTATTCTAGCCTTTACTTACTTACCCGCGAGTTCTTACTAAATTACAGTCTTCTTATTCTTGATCCATTACTCTTATATGTACGCTTTCAAATTCAAAAGTGCTATACCTGTTCTTACTTGCTTTCATAACTTTCTTAATATCTATGACTTTCTTCTGCATCCCTAATTTGCTACTCTTCACACCCTTATTCTTCAGAACTAGACTCTTCATCACTATCTTACTACCCTTCTTCTAGCCTCTAACCGGAGCCGTACTCTTATGAGCCTGACCTTTCTTAGTCTCGATAGCCTTACTCTTAGCTATACCCCAACTCAGGTTGGCCTTGATAGCTTTTTAGTAAGACAAAGAGGGAAGTGAATGAACAAGTAGCTCTTTTTTATTCGGATAATAGCTTCAGAGTCTAAGGTAAGATCTATCTTACAACTCAACTAATTAACATTACCTTAAAGTCAAGAACAAAGAAGTTAAGGAATGAAATCCTTATAGTAGTAGAGTTTGGTACTAAGATTTTACTTGACTTTCTAGTTAAGAGCCAGGTCTAGGCGAGCTTGCTTGTTTTTGGGGTATAAACTAAGTAACTAAATCAGAGCTCCCCTTTAGTACATGTCGCTGGTTCAAGCCCGGGTATACCGTGTAGTTAGCTTCGCTTTCGTTCGAATAAACTGTACTATTTCGAAATTGAAGATCAAACACCTGTTTTTTCGCATAACTAAGGATCCGAATCGCTTATATATAATAAGAAATG
>JAYMSZ010000388.1:0-20552 GCA_036897665.1 Pelargonium citronellum
AGTCTCTGGCATCCCAAGCGCATTGCTCGCACGCTTCAGGTGTGCTCGAGGATCCCCGCACGCCTCGCGCGAGCTCTGATACCTCCCAGAGCTTCAAGAAGCCTCTACCTCGCGGGGTAGCGTTGTAGGGTCTCACAGGCACTTATTGGTCTTGTTTGATGTTACACGCATTGATGGACGTTCATGGGGGTTTCAGATGATATTCATGACCCTCACGCTTGTTCATGATGAGTTGGAACCTTCTTCGAGCCTTGTAACAACTCCCAAAAATTGGAACAGGCGAAAAGCACCAAACAAGGTCGACAGGGGCTTGTTGGTCATGACCAACAAGCCTGTCGCGACTTACAAGGTTGGAGAGGCGCCTTGTAGATCGTCTTCGAGCGCGTTTTGGGAGTGGTTTTTGCTTGGCTTGCTTCGGGGGCTGATTATATGATGAAGTGTATGTATGACCATGAAGTTTGATCATTTGTTTGCCCCGTGGTAAGCCTCGTTGCTTCGATACAAGCTTGTGAACGATGCTAGTTGATTAGGGTGAAATGCCTTCGTAATTGCTCCTTTTCAAGGCTTAAATTTGCTCCTTTGTATCAGTCTCTATCAGTGTCTCTAAGGTTTGTTCTCAACCTCTTGCAAAGCCAATAAATTTCAATAGGTGGAATTTCATAACTCAACACTCAAGACAAATAGGAGGTCAAAACACAAAGTTTTAATATTTTTAGTTTCATTTATGACATGCATTTGAAAATTTGAAATGAAAAGAAGGGTGAAACAGTCATTTAATTTTGTATGCATATTAGACAATGTTAATCAAATTTTGTTAATTTTAACGGATAACAACATTAGTAATAACATAAGGTTGCCCAGTGTCGTGAAGTAAAACATGGAGTAGTAAAGTGTAAAACAGTTATAATATAGAGTAATTAAGTGTTGTGAGGTGAAACATGAGGTAATTAAGTGTAAGAGAGTTATAACATTTGATAATTAAGAGTTGTGAAGTGAAACATAGGGTAATAAAGTGTAAAAGAACTATAACATAGGGTAGTCAAATGATTATTTGGTTCATCTACTTCCCTTATGTAGAACCAAACTCTATAGACATTTAACCTAAAAGTTGTTTGGTTGTTGGGATACTGTAACTACAACATCCAGACATTCACTCAAACATGAGCTTTTCCCATAAGAGGTGGGAGGCTCCGTGGGAGTTACTGTATCTCCTGACTCCTTTGGAAAATCTCCACTCAAAATACTCTTCATCCTCTTATATTCAACACCAATCTTGAGCTCCAGATTGATCTAGCAAAAAGTAGAGAAAGCAGAAGTCAATCGCAGGTAGAAATCAATGATAGAGAGAGTCAACCATGGAGAAAGAGAATGACAGAGAAGATCGACTACAGATGGATGAAGGTCGATCATGGAGTAAGACGAGGATAGAGAAAGAGGGTTGACTACATAGTTATATGATTTGATGTTTGTCAATTATAATCACTTATGAGGGTTGGCCACAAAGAAAAATGGTCGACCACATAGTTATTTTTTATTATAAATATTTGTTCATTAAATGACTTTTTAGTTATCTCAAAATAATATCATTATTTTCAGAAAAATTTACCAAACAATCTCATAATTGAAAATTCATTTTCAACCTCCTTCTAAGACATTGCTTTACCAAATAAATTCTTTATTCTTTACATACATTAATTTCCCTCGTCCCAGCTACCTCTACAAATATTTTACCTGTATAGACAATTGAAATAGACGATACAAACAAGTCCTAAATGTTGTAAAATAGAACATGAGATACTAAAATGTAACTTTATTGAAGGGTGTTGCAGCCACCTTTTTCTCTTTAAATATTATAGCGTATGCTAGTTTTTCACATGTGATTGCCCCTAAATTCTGAGTATATTCTCTTGCTGGTAAATCTATGCATACTGCAAATGTGCCTTTAACTCAACAAGAATGGTCATTGATGAATAATTGTATTTTTCCTTTTTATTACTTTGTAGCTTTGTCTTTAAATCAAATGGAACCCCTCGTAGTGTTATAGGTAGCTGCAACATAAGATTTTACAATACAAATTATTGCATCGATCTCGTGCATGAACGGGCATTCTCTGGTGAGCAAGTCGTGGACGGGTCAATTAGAATGGAAAAATGACACCATAGGTTCATAGACAGTTTATCTAGCAGCATGAGCCAATTGATAATCCAAGTGCGCGTAGAAGAGTTGGAAATTTTTCACAAGTTTAGACTGGTCATGGATTTCGAGGTCATCGATCAATCTAAACACGTCCAAGAGGTCCGCGAGAGCATCAAGTCCTCCGTACGCAAGGTAGAGAGGGAAATCTTTTGGAATGTTTTTCATGTTGTATTGTGGAGGTGACTTTTGCCCATAGCGGTTCAAGTTTTCCCTAGGACCATAATCGTACTTTGCTATGCCTCCTCCCCTGATATCTGTATATATGCAAGCATGTCGAATTCAAAAAATGGTTAGAATAGTTTCAATTAATCTATTAGAGTTAAAAACATAATAATACACACGTATACGAGCTAGGTACTTACTCTGAGATAAATGCATAAGAGTTTTAGTTGAAGTTGATTGAGGCTCGTGATCTAGATACCTATTAAAGCTCTCCCGGTCAATGCAACAATTAGGACCTGCATGCATAAACTTTGGTGTACGTAACATAATTATGAAATCTCGATCATTTATATTTCTTAATTAATTAACAATATGCTACAAATTATACCTGTCATTAACCATAAAGACGGTGAACAATTAATTATCATAGAAAGTCTACACATTTCCGCATAAAATTCTGCTGCAAAGCGCCTGTAAGTTGGATAGGAGAGAGTTCATTATTTAGTAAAAATGTACACACATGTAAAATTGAAATCATTGGTGTTGTGTATTAATTAGGAGGATTAGATTTGTTTCTTACCCCCACTGGATTAAACTCATGCATCATAAACATGTCCCTTAGCTATCAATTAAGAAAGGAAAAAACACAGATTAGTTAGGTTTTCACTTGGTCACTTCATGAGGTCTCAGGAACGAGTCCCAGTGTTTGCACGCTTGCTGATAAAAAAGTGAAACTACATTGATTTATATATCTACATGTACCTCACCAAGAAAGAGCTGAGCAGCGAGTTGTCCAAATACAGAGGTGCAAAGGTTGAGATAACCAATTGGACTAAGCAAGGCGATGGATTTCATTTTCTCGATAGTTGGCTGGCGAGAAGCAAGTGCAGCCAAAGCGACAAGAGTTCCCTAGCAAATTAAGTGAAACAACGATGTCATATTATACACACTATAATGTCACTCGCGGCCTGTGATAGAAATTTATGTCATAAAGTTATAGACTTCAATCACAAAATACATTTTGTGACAAAATATTTCTGTTATTGTTTAGGTTTTCATAAATGGTTGTGACAAAAATTTCTGTCACAAATGTGTGTGTGACGGAAATTTCCGTCACAAGTGCTATGAAATATGATTTCTATCACTCTTTGTAACAAGTGCTATGTAATTCTTTGCATGCCAAGAATATGACCGTCTTTGGTGACCACCTATATGTTATTTCAATCAACCGTGCGTCAATATATATATATATATATATATGAATAACAATAGTATACTCGATGACTTGATCATGATCAAATAATGTTTTTACGGTACCTTGTGTCTTCGCACGGATAATTGTATTTCTCCACCATGTCTTTACAACCACTAGGTTCGCCAAAAGGAAAGTTGGTCTCATTTCTTGGAGAAGGTTCAGGCGCAAACATTCTTGCTAATGCTTCGTCTGAGATTAACTTATTTCTGGCTTCAACAATCGGTCCCGACCAGCAAAACACAAACAAGAAAATTACCGAGACAACACTCTTAGACATTGTGAGCATCATTATTCTTCTGTTATACATACATATTATAGAGATGAATTAATAATTCTTTTATATTTTTTTTGTTACAATTTCAGTTAGTGTGGCTAATTCTTTTATAGGCAGTCATGTTGGTGTGTTAGTGAAGAACCACATCCCACAAATAAGCCCATGATTTTCAGGCGCTAAACTGTCGGATCATAGCTTTGAACAACTAATAACTACATACGTACTTGTGAGGCATGCAGCGAGTTATTATTTCTTCCCGGAAAATGGTTCAAAATTGTTCCTGAACTATCAAACGTGTCATTTCAGCTCAAAAGATAGGCGAAAGAGTCATTCTAGTCCAATCGTTTCTAAAAATCGAGCCCCGTCAGGACATTCTGTCAAAATCACTGACGGAACCGTTAAATTTTCATTGAAAACATATTTTAAAAAAATTCCACGTCATTATGACTTAACGGATTCTGTCAGTGTTTTGACAGAATGTCTTGACGAGACTCGGTTTTTGGAAACGTTTGGATTATAACAGCTCTTTCCCTTATTTTTTAGACTGAAATGACACATTTGATAGTTCAAAGACCAAAATTGCACGAACTAGATAGTTCATGTACCATTTTGGACTTTTTTCCTTTCTACAAATAATTAGTTCAAACTTCAAGTATTAAAATTAAACAAAAACATTGGTCAAACTATATATGATATGTTTATTCTCAATGTTTCATTGGTTTAAGACTTTCATTTTTATACGTGAGGTGTCGTGTTCGAGTCACTTCAAAAGCAGAATGGTTGAGCTACACAACATGGATAATTATTCCCTTTTAATCCAAACCCCACCCTGTACCCTGAGCAAGCTGGTTCGAACCCGAAACCTCAAAAGAAATACAAAACGTTTAAACCGTTCGGCCTAACATGAGTTGGTAGACTTGAATTTGTCTTACATTCTATAACATTCGAAATATAAATTTTAAGTAACTACCATTATTTTGTGATTTGAAATTGGAGTAATTACATATAACCAACCTTAACTATTGCACACAAACACATATTTACCCTCATCTATTTTTATTCTCACATAACTACCTTAAACTATTGCACGCAAGCACATACCTACCCTCGCCTACGTTCATAGTCACATAATCATCTTAAACTATTTTTCAAAAACACATATATATACCCTTATCTATTTTCACTCACACACAATCACCATAAACTATTGGCCACAAACATATAACTACACTTAATTATCTATTTTCACTAACACTTAACTTTCCTAAATTTTATCCATCACTTTTTCGATAAGTAAATTTAACAAAATATTACACTTTTTTTTTTATAAAATTCTTATTTTAACCATAAGTTTATTTAAAGGGTAAAATGTATATTAGTTGACTGATATAAGGTTACACCAGTCAACTGATAACATTTTAACCATAAGTTTATTTAAAATTACTTTTTCCCTCTCATAATATCTCTCGCTCTTCTTATTTTTTTACATCACAATTCTTAGATCACCGTGACTTGCCGTCGGCTCATTTTCTACTACCTTTGATTTTTCATTCATTTTTGGTTTTAAACATGAGGTTTGCGAACTAGGCTCGAGATCAGCATTTGTCAAATCTTTCCATACCAAGTTTTAACGCATTTGCATTCTTTAAGGCTCGAACTCGAAAGCTCAAGTTAAAATGGAACAACCTCTTACCACTTTACTCACGCATGTGGTGTTTATTTTTATTCATCTTTTCTATTTTTAGACCTTAAACCGAAGTGTTACGTCGTCAACTGCATAGAAAGTTTTCTCTAACCACGACCAATCTTAATTTTTTGCCCATTTAAACAACCATTAACCCAAATATAATTAAACTAAAATTAAGAGTAAAAATAAGGGGGAATAAAAAGAGAGTAGAAAAATGAGAGAGATTATGAGAGATAGAAAAAAAAAATCAACTTATAATAAAATAGCCATTTTTTAATAAAAATATTTTAAAATGTAATTTTTTGTTAAATGTACTTAATGAAAAGTGGAGAATAAAGTTTAGGGTAGATTAGTGTTAATGAAAGTAAATAAGTGTAATTGTGGAAATAGTTTAAGATTATTTTGTAATTGTGGAAATAGATGAAGGTAGGTATGTGTTTGTGTGCAATAGTTTAAGGTAGTTATGTGAGAGTGAAAATAGATAAGGGTATGTATATGTGTTTGTGGGCAATAGTTTAGGTTTGTCATATGTAATTACCCCTTTAAAATTTAATAGTTTCCCAGAATTTAAATTTAAATTTAGCATACAACATTTCAAATTAAATTCAAGTATTCGGTACTTTCGAAAAAAAAATTCAAGTATTCAAACACAATCTTAAAAATTCTATTATTTTCATGATTAATAATTCATAATCTCATAAAACAATGAATTTGACAAACAATTGCCAAACATAACATGCTATGCTACATGCTATGCTACAAAATCTCGTTATCCTTGTTATCGCGCGTCGATAATGCACGAACAAGCATATATAGTACTTCTGGGATGCGTTGATCGATCAATTATCATAGAAAAATGACGCTATTGGTTCATAGACGTCTTTCCTAGCTTGATGAGCCATTTGATAATCCATGTGAGCGTAAAACATCTGAAAATTCGTCTTTACTTTTTTGTGATGTTTGAGATCATCGATCAATCTCAACACGTCTAGGACGTCGGATAGAGAATCAGTTCCTCCATAGGCAAGGTAGAGCGGGAAATCTTTTGGAATTTTTTTTAGGTCGTAATGTGGAGGTTTTTCATTGTTATAGCGCTTCTTGTTTTCTTCAGGACCATAATCAAACTTTGTTATCTTCCCATCTCCCCTAATACCTGCATGCATAATATACAATTAAATCAATTAATAGGTTTTGATCATAATGAATAGTATATATTGAAAAAATAATGCACAAATGTCATTTGTCAATATTAAGTTCTTATCTATTTATTGAAAAGCAATTGTGGTTTGTAGTTATTAGACTCCACTTGTACACTCTATCAATGTGTTTATGTATTCTCATATTTTTGCATTGGTGTATGTACTTTTTTTTTTCTTGTTTCTTCTTTCAAAATGTGGATTAATATAAAGTTCCATTATTGATAAAAAAAAATACTTACATTGAGCCAAATGCCTGAGAGCCTTGGTTGCAATTGAGTTAGGTTCCACTTCTAAAAACCTATTAAAAGTAGGCGCATCAATACAACAGTTGGGACCTGCAAACATGTCAACAAATAATATATGTGACGAGTAACATTTAGTAATGAAGTGAAACGTTTCGTTTTTTCATTCAAATGTAAACAAAAACGTTTATTTTCTCATATAATGAATCTCGGCAATTGACATATAGGAAATAAATAAAATAACATTTTGATGATTAGAGAATGGAGTTGGTGACAAGAGAATATGTAAGCTGACTATAGGAACTAAGGCATGTTGGGCCAAGTGGTTAAAACACTTTAGATTTTCTCTGAGGTCTCAGACTCGAATCTTATTGTCGACGGTATGAGGTGGAGTTTAGGGCCACTCTCCCTTTAAAGAGTGAGAAACATTCATACTTTGAGTATGATGTCCCGCTGCTGAAATAAAACACTTGTTTTAGTGAATTCAACGTGGGCGGTGCAGTTACAATTATTGAGTCAAGATTGATGAAGTAGAAGTTACAATAAGTAGAGTGAGTCAAAAATGAGAATGAAAGAGAAAGTCCACTTGGTTGATAAAATGAGCCTCTCTTCAATGAATGTAAGAGACGAGGACAATTGAATATTTGACTATGAATTTTCAATATTATTTATGAGAATTTAAGACATAAATTTTTGTGTGCAATAGTATGAAATAGAAAAGTAACATCAGGACATGATATAGTGATGAGTTATACCCATTATCCTTAAACAGTATCTCAGATACGCAAAATTAAAATTTTATAAAGATCAATCTAAGACGTCTTTATATAGTCCGATATAGTATCAAAATCTTTAAACTTTTCATTTGTAATAAAAAAGCAAATAGTCTCAACTGGCCTATTATTAATGCCCGAGTCTAAGCTAAGACACACAAAAAGAATCTAAACAAACGTTACGCACCTCAGAAATTTATTATGACGGATATAAATATTAATTTGTGACATGTCAAATTTCCATGTGCTTGACTAAGTTCCAAGGTGAACTCTCTGGCTGAGATTGTTTTTATCCTTATGTAATAATGTTATTTGAAAATACAAAGTAAATCACCGCATTACATAACCTACTATCCAATTCTCTTAATCAATTTTGGAGGTTCTTTACCAAACTTTAGCACAAGTCTTTGAGGGAGAAGAGGAATTCAAAAGATTACAAACATTTGTTTGTATGTGAATAAGCTAGATAGACATGAAAATTTTGTTTTTATCATGTTAGAGATCAATACCGTTCACATATTGTGACGCTCGTATTCAGAGATTTTTGCTTTCGTTAATTTTATGCATTGATAATTCTCTTTGTATTAGTTTCGATTCTTGGGTGGCTAACCTTATCCCTTGTTTACTATAGGGTTTAGTGCACTTAATTTTGTACTTTTATTTTGACCTACGTGTTGAATAAATAAAATGTACCGCTTGCTTATAATTTTTTTTTTTTTACTTCCAACCAACTTCAAATGCCAGTCAGCTCTCAAACTCATTTCATATATAGAAACTAACATACAATTAATTCCGCATGATTAACTACAACTACAACCAAAAATAAAAACGCTCTCTTGCGAATTTAATCTGATTTATCGCACTTGACATTTGTTTCAAAAAAAAGGAAATTCAATCATGACCAAATTTTTTTAGCATGTCATAGATTACATATCCATAAGTTAAATTTGTGTCGATAATTGTTTGTTTGAAATACAAGAAATCAACAAACAGGGGCATATATGAGAAAAGTAGAAGAACAACATCCAAAATAAAAACAAATTGAAACATTTTCAAAGGATTCATAAATAGTTGAAACAAGAGGGGTAAAAATGAAATACCACCTAACTTGAGGGGCATAAAAAGTAATTTTAAAAACGCTGCGGAGACGATATAGAGTTTGTGTGAGTGAAGTCAGCAATTGGTACAATTTAAGTCAGATTTGGAAGCAATTTGGCGTCGCCGTTCGAAAACCCAGAGAGAGAGGTTGAAGAAGAAAAACCCTTTTTTCTCTGCTTCACCTTCTTCACTCACTCCATGTGAGAGCACGAGCTCGATCAATCTTCAAAACGACTTCGTTTTTCAATCCCGAGAATGGCCCAAACTCCTCAGCAGCAGCTCCAGGAGGTCGGATCCAAGCTCGCTTCTCCTCCCACCAACAAAGAAGCGCTCGTCAAGTTCCTAAAGGTTCACATTTTTGTAGTTTCGACGCAATTTGTTCTGAAAGTCTCAATTTTTACTTCTTCTCCGTCTTTGTTTTGGAAAAATTGTGTTCTTGTTTGGTTAGTTGAATTCTTTTGCTTTTTGCTTGTTTGATTGCGAACTGAGAAAAGGTAGAGTAAAGGAAGCATAATTTGAGTTTCGCGTGTTTTGATATTGAATTGCTTTGTTCGAGTAAGCTTAGTAGTTGTGTCCGGGTTTGTAGGGTTTGGTGTTTCGTCTCTTTAGGGTTCGCCAATGGAAAAAGAATTTGCACTTCACATGTCAGTTTATAACGTAAGACAGTATTTTTAGGGCTTCAATTTGTAATTTTATGGCAGTTTGAAAATTTGTTTGAACTAGGGTCAATTCGAGCATTGTTTTAATTTTGAAGAAAATTGTTAAAATTCAAGTTAAGTGAATAGGCAATTATTAATTTCTTATTCAGGCTATACAATGATAAATGTCGCAGGCTATCTGTAGCCAAACTGATAATTAAGTTTTTTCAGCCTTTTCATGTAAAAATTCATGGACTTTGTAGGATTTTAGGCGAGATTCTAAATACTCAAGTTGGGTTGTATAGGGGGCTCTGAATGGCTCATTAAACAGTAGATAACTGAACTTTCATGCTGCTTTTTGGAGGAAAATCTGTGTGTATGTAATTATTAGATTACGGGAAGAACAGAATCTTCAACCAATGGGAGCATATGCTTGAATCAACACTCATATTCATTCTGGTTCTTTATCGAATCAAGAGCCATCACTACAGGAAATTACCCAACCCAATGGGCTATCTTCTGGTCTCAATTTGACCTGAGTTTTTCTCTTCCTTTTTGTTTTATTTTAAATTCTTAAACTAACCTTATTCTGGGTTCTAAGTGCCTAATGCTACTCATTTTAAATTTGGTTGTCTTTTGTGTTAAATCTAATTTGCTTCATTGTACCAGTTGTAAGTAATTTTGTTTTGTCAACCCAAAAAGAAGAAGATAAAATGTCATATTGGAAACGTGATGGTAGAACACATTCCAGTTACTTTCATGATTAGCAGACTGCCGGGGATAATTGTATTTTGAAACTCACTAACACAACCATACCGGATGCCGCTGAAGCTTCTGTTGTTACAGTGTGTAAATTTACTCTCGTTCTCGTATAAAAATTTGTTTCCTTGCAATCTGCAGCAAGCTGCAACATGTCTTTCTGAGTTGGAACAGTCGCCACCAGCGCCGTCGTTGGAGGCAATGCAGCCTTTTCTTGATGCAATTGTCAAACCAGAACTACTGACACATCAGGACAGGGACGTGAAACTTCTAGTTGCTACTTGTATTTGTGAGATAACCAGGATCACTGCACCAGAAGCTCCTTACAGTGATGATGTTCTAAAGGTGTTTTTTTTTCCCTTTCCTCATGAAGTATGCCAACCATAGATTTTTGGAATTTTACTATCTTATAGGCTTTGGATTTTTGTGCAGGATATTTTTCACTTGATTGTTGGAACATTTGGTGGGTTAAAGGATACCAGTGGTCCATCGTTTGGAAGAAGAGTGGTCATTTTAGAGACTGTTGCAAAATATAGGTCTTGCGTTGTAATGTTGGATCTTGAATGTGACGATCTTGTGAAAAAGATGTTTAGTACATTCTTTGCTGTTGTTAGGTAGGTTCTTATCATCTATTTCTAATATTTATCTATTATGATGAATTAGTCTTTAATTTTACCCTGATCACAGTAGTTTATCAATTATTATTGCTTTGTTTCTGTAGCCATATGTGTCTGTTATGTTCATTTATATAGCAAGACATTTTATTTTCTGAAATGGCGTCTGTTGATTGGCGTAAGAGTACAAATTGTTTATAACAATTCTTACTCTCTTCCTGCATATTAAACACTGGATTCCTATATTAATAACGAAGATAAGTAATTTGAGAAGAATGATCACCATGAATAAAATAGTATATATTATGAACATGGATAGTAGTTAAATACATATCTCTTTCAATTGAGTGAGCAAATTTATTTGGCTACATGTAGATCATGGAATAAGCACATACAATATTATACCATTGTCAGTCGTCAAGGTCCGGACGGCTTTTACCTCATAGAGTACAGTTGCAAGTTATCTGCACGGATGTTTCTTAATCTTATATAACTTGGTAGACATGCTTAGTCTGGTTAACGTTGGTGAATGTAAAAAATTATACGCTTGCTATTAGCTTTTAGCCTTATACATGTAGATGCCCTCATGAATTAGTAATTAATTGGAACTGAAGAAGGGTCATCCATTAGATATACAATAACAATCTTCCTTGGTTTTGTATACATGCAGCGATGATCATTCAGAAAGTGTTTTCACATCAATGCAGACAATCATGGTTGTTCTCTTAGAAGAGAGTGAGGATATCGGAGAAGATCTTTTATTTGTTATATTGTCTACATTAGGTCGCAATAGAAGTGTAAGTATCTCATCTTTATGCTATTTTGAACAGAAGATATTACTCTTCTATTGGTTAAAATGTATGTCGCTACCATTATGTTCATAAGTAATCATCACACTACTTTCATAAGAATTGGTTTTTGGTTTTTGTGATAGGATGTTACTACTGCAGCAAGAAGGCTTGCTATGAATGTGATACAAGAATGTGCGGGGCAATTGGAACCTGCGATAAAACAATTTCTCATATCATCAATTTCTGGGGACAATAGGTCATCAAATAGCGAAATTGACTACCATGAAGTTATATATGATATCTACTGTTGTGCACCTCAGATTCTATCAGGAGTCGTCCCATACCTTACAGGAGAGCTCTTGGTAATTGCGGAATTAGTGTCTTGCTTTTCTATATTCCCCCATGCATATTAAGGATATAAATACTAGATTATTCATGTTAAAATATCAGATGTGTATCTCCCAATTTTTAATGATCACAAAATGTTTAACAATGTTGTAACCTGAGAACTTCAGTTACGATTTCTTAAATATTGAGGTTGATCATTTCCAATCTCCATTGATGATGCACATTTTTCTGCCTGTACACGAATGCAAGTAAATTTCATCATGTACTGAATCCAAATAATTTTATATGCACAATTAATTATTAATATAATTTCCCTATCATATAGTTTAAAGAATACTGAAGTTTGGTGTACAGCTTTGCATTGGTATTAATAAGTTTCAACATTTGCAGACAGATCAGTTGGAAACACGCTCAAAAGCGGTAAAGTTAGTTGGAGATATATTATCCTTGCCAGGTTCTGCCATCTCTGAAGCATTTCAGCCAATATTTTCAGAGTTTCTGAAGAGGTTAGCTGATAGAGTAGTTGGAGTTCGGATGTCTGTCCTTGAACATGTCAAGAGCTGTCTGTTGTCAAATCCTCTCAGAGCTGAAGCTCCTCAAATCATTGGTATAGTATTGTTAAATTGATTTACAAACCGATATTCATGTCATATCATTGGTTAATTTTGATCTTAATCATATAGATGCCCTTTGTGACCGGCTGTTGGACTATGATGAAAATGTCAGAAAGCAAGTTGTTTCTGTAGTTTGTGATGTTGCTTGTAGTGCTTTCAGTTCCATTCCACTTGAAACTATAAAACTTGTAGCAGAGCGCCTCCGAGACAAATCTGTAAATATTCAATTCTTTTATCTCTCTCTCTCTCTCTGTAATTTTGCTATCCTATGAATCTTATATATAGTTGTCCAACAATTTATTTTCTACTCCAAATCTCCAGCTACTTGTTAAAAAATATACCATGGAGAGGCTGGCTGAGATATACAAGATTTATTGTTTGAAGTGCTCTGATGGCTCAACCAAGCATGGCGACTTCGACTGGATTCCAGGGAAGATTTTGAGATGCTTATATGACAAAGATTTCAGGTATGCCTTTCTCTCTCTCCTTATCTATTATATTCTTTTCTTTTGATGGCTTTTACTTTTCGTAGTGGTTAAACGTTGGACAGAGAAACAATAAAATTGGAGTAGTCATAAGAAAATATTTGATACCTTAAGTATGGGATGCTATAGATGGTTCTACTGAACATTGATTATTGATGTAATAAAACAGGCATGTAAATTTCAACTTTTGTGTGAATTTTGGATTATTGTATGATCTTAACGTTAATAATAATCGAAGTTACGTTCATGTACTCTTTCTGGCTATTAATCATGGGAAACGTGCAATTTTGGCTGTATGGAGGCATGGTGTGCTTTTACCTTACTGATAAGTGTCTTTGACTGGTTAGTTCAGTGTAGTTGTTTGGTTCAACTGTTTTCCCAATGAGATCATCATTTCATTGATTTGTTTAATGAAAGAAACAATAAATAGTATGCTTTGGTGCTGAGTTCATTAGGTATGGTGTGAAGACAAGTCCTTTTGCATATTCTTTTGAACTGAAGTACTGAACAAGTCTCGAATTACTGCATCGTGGAAGTTTCTAGAACGTTTGATTTTTCTCATCACCATTTGATAAATAACATATTCTATATGCCTCCGTGCTGCAGATCGGATACAATCGAATCTGTTTTGTGTGGGTCTCTGTTTCCAACTGAGTTCCCAATCAAGGACATAGTTACACATTGGGTAAGAGTATACTCGGGATTTGATAGAGTTGAAATTAAAGCTTTGGAGAAGATATTGGAACAGAAGCAAAGGTTTGTTGTAGGTGCTTAGGTTTCACTGATTAATTCATGACTTATTAGAATCTAGCATCCCTTTAGCTTTATGTTAATTTTGCACTGATTTTCAGGACGTTCTCTTGGATTGTAGGTTACAGCAGGAGTTGCAGAGGTATCTTTCTCTTAGGCAGGCGTCTCAGGTCTGTACGTTAACTTAGTGCCAAAATTTTGAACTCTTAATGTCATTCTCGAATAAAAAGATTGATCCTCTTCCAATGCAGGCTGGTGATGCTCCCGATATCCCTAAAAAAATTATGTTCTGCTTCCGAGTAATGTCTCGCACGTTTTCTGACCCTGTAAAGGCTGAGGAGAATTTTCAGATACTTGATCAATTAAAAGATGCTAATATTTGGAAGATTCTAACTACACTACTTGATCCGAACACCAGTTTCCTTCAATCTCATAATTGTCGGGTAAGCGTTGAGATACTAAAAGTGCTTTAGAGTATATTCACTTCAAGAAACAGTATAAATAGGACGAGAATTAGATTTGAGGCTGAATTTTGATATTGATCTGATGGACTAAGATGGTATCTGCAGATTCTACTAATAAAATTTGAGGATTCAAATAGAAAGCTAGAAAGGCTAAGAATGCTTTTTGTACAACCGCTGAAGTGCATGTCAATATTTTAAATGTACCTATATCGTTATCATTGTTTCATTTTGTGGCACCATAACAATACTGTGGTCAACTAGTATTATCACCACCTACATCAAGTGACTCATAACATTCTAAAAATCTTGGAAAATATATCAATAGCAAGTCGGGATTGTTACTGCATGACACCAAATGATTTTCTGACAATGCCATTTCTCTGACAACTTGTCAGTTATCATCGACCTCGTCATCTTATGGCTACTACTGAAACATTGCTGGCAAGATGTTGTTGCATTCAACATCCAGTCATCTCTGGTTGACACTCCACACTAACTGTTTGCTGTCATATTGTTTATCAATAACAAATCAAAGATCAGGACTTGATTGTAACAATTATATAGCAATAGTTTGAATTGCCAAAGAAACAGTGCCTTTACCTTCATTAATCAAGTACTTATGCAAACTGAATTGTACTGTTAAGTTTTCCGTGTTTAATTCTTTACTCAATATACTTTTTTTTGTAGGATGATTTGCTCAAGATACTTAGTGAGAAACACCGACTCTATGATTTTCTCAGTACACTTTCTGTGAAGTGTTCCTATTTACTTTTCAACAAGGAACATGTGAAAGAACTTATTCTGGAAGTTGATGCTCATAAATCTGCTGGCAATGCACAATATATTCTGTCTTGTATGAATATACTGGTGGTAATAACTTCTTATCCCTTTTTCCTTTGTAGACATAATTATAAAAAGAATAAAAAAAACTCTTGGTTTTGCACTGTTACCTGCATATTTTGCAAGCTTAGGCCGCACTCCATCACACACTTATACTTATTTCTAGCAATATTACCTTTAAGAATATAGCACTTGATTGGCCTTCTCCTCAGCAACAATTTCAAATCCACATGTTTGACTCTTTGGAGATGAATTTTCAGATTCTTGCGAACTTCAGTCCGTTGCTACTTTGTGGGGTTGAAGAAGAACTTATTAATTTTCTTAAAGATGACAATGAAATAATAAAAGAAGGAGTTTTGCAAGTTCTAGCGAAAGCTGGTGGTACCATCGGAGAAAAATTGGCAGTGTCATCAAGGTGCAATTCTTGAACTTGTTGATGTTTTATAGCAAGTTTTTTTACATATGCTTACAATGACTATTACTTGCAGTTCGATAGACCTTATATTGGAGAGGCTATGTTTAGAAGGTAGCCGTAAACAGGCCAAATATGCTGTACATGCTTTAGCTGCGATAACGAAGGATGATGGACTAAAATCTCTTTCTGTTTTATACAAGGTATGTACATCTTTTTCATGTTTCACCATATTTCTACATATATCATACTCTTTTTTTTTTTTTTGCTTATGATGATATTTTGCAAGGGCTAATATTTTTCATTCAATTCCAGAGGCTTGTGGATATTCTGGAGGAGAAGACACATTTGCCTGCTGTACTACAGTCTTTAGGGTGCATAGCTCAGACTGCAATGCCAGTTTTTGAAACTAGAGAGAACGAAATTGAAGAATTTATAAAAACCAAAATTCTAAATTGCAGCATTGTATGTCTTTGAAGATCCACTATCCTTGTGCAAAGTTATTTTGTTTATCTTGTTAATTAGGTTTCATTTTTAAAACATCTGTACTCAATTTCAGAAATCAGAAGATAACAAAAAAGCATCATGGGATGACAGAAGTGAAATTTGCATGTTGAAGGTTGGTTGCTTTTTGCCAAGAGTTCTATTTTTTTTTCCAGACAATATTAATGCTGTATCATAATCTTATATTTTTACACAGTGATATACTATATCTTGATTAATAATTGAGTGTTATAAATTTGTTTTTGTTAAGATATATGGCATTAAGACATTGGTCAAGAGCTTCTTGCCTATTAAGGATGCTCATCTTCGTCCTGGGATTGA
Organism: Pelargonium citronellum; assembly: GCA_036897665.1. Classification (NCBI taxonomy): domain Eukaryota; kingdom Viridiplantae; phylum Streptophyta; class Magnoliopsida; order Geraniales; family Geraniaceae; genus Pelargonium; species Pelargonium citronellum. The sequence goes on from JAYMSZ010000388.1 coordinate 16,427, forward strand.
TAGTCTTTTGGAAATCCTCAGAAATATACTTTCTCTGGGAGAAATCTCCAAAGACGTAGAATCAAGGTAATCGAGTTTTATGTTCATTATAGTATAAAATATTTAAGAGCATTTCTTAATATTAATTGATTAAACAACCTTTCTCCTATTATGTGGCTTGTAATTTCATGTGGAAATTTGCCAATCTTGCAGCCTAGTTGACAAGGCTCATTTGAGGCTAGCTTCTGCTAAAGCAATTCTTCGTCTGGCGAGGCAGTGGGATCATAAGATACCTATTGATGTGTTCCACTTAACCTTGAGAACATCAGAGGTGGAGTTTCTTCTACAAGATTTTTCCCATCTGCAATTTCAATTTTCAATTTTCAATTTTTATTTTTCTTATTGAGTTGCTACTTTTACTTCTGCCTTTTGAAGAGATCTTTTTCATAATTTTCACTAATAAATTGCTTTCTTTTATCCCATGTTCTTGTAGATTAATTTTCCTCAGGCCAGAAAATTATTCCTGAGCAAAGTTCATCAATATATAAAGGACCGTTTATTAGATGCAAGATATGCTGCTGCCTGTGTACTTAGTATTATTGGGTTGAGTCCTAAAGAATTTGAAGAGGTACCTTTACTAACTTTTGTACTATGAAGTATATAGTATTTCTAAACACCTTAGTCAGCTGTATATAATTCATATCTGAAATATAGATTTTCTAAAACTTCGTTGTGGCATGTTTGTATTTATTTGCAAGTTGTAACCTGTTTGAAATGGCAGGAAAAACATAATTTGGCTGACATTATTCAAATCTGTCATCAAGCAAGGGCACGGCAATTCTCTGGGCAGACTGATGCAAACACCCCAATGGCTTATCCTGAATATATTCTTCCCTATCTGGTCCATGCTCTTGCTCATCATTCATGTCCTAATGTCGATGAATGCAAAGATGTGAAAAAGTTTGAACTAATATACAGGTATATCTATAGGGCTTTTTCCTTAGCAATTTATGCATGGATACTGTTGAAGTGATGACTGTTAATGTATCCCATATCGAAAGAATGTGAAATCCGTTGCCACTTGATATACAAGTTGGGCCCTCCACCTATCAGCTTAACCTTTGGTTGGAGTCAAATTTAACATGATATTAGAGTTGGTTTAGTTTGGGTCTATTGACCCGTTTGTTACCTACCTTGGTCCACGTGCAAGGTCCGTTGTGTTATCCGGCCTGCACATGAGAGGGATTGTTAACGTGTCACACATCGAAAGAATGTCAATTCCGTTGCCATTTGATATACAAGTTGAGCCCTCCACTTTTAAGCTTAAGCTGAAGTTAAGTTTAACAGTGTCCAAAGTCGCACATTGAAAAAATATAAAGTAAATGAGCTATATGTAAAGGTAGAAGGAAGAGACAACTATGAGTTTCATTGATGGCATGTTCATAGGTGTAAAACTATATTTACCCATGGATTTCCTTATGGTGTAAAACTCATTTACATTGATAGTGCGTCAAATGCTTTTGCCTTTATATCTCGTGTACACCCATTAATCTTATTGAATATTCTTACTCAAGGTATATAATTTGATAAGATTGATTCTGTATTCATACACATCAAAATATGTATAATCTAGAATGAAAAGTAGTTGTCTGTTTGCTCAAAATAATCATGTGTAGGTTGGCTGATCTGATACCTTATGCTTTGCTGCTAACTTGTCTAATGCCCATTGCTGAAACTTGTTGACTTGGCTTGTGTCTGATACTTTGGAATGGGCATTCTCTTTTCTGTGAACTCTAAAGAGAAATCTAGTATTCTTATGCTGTGTTAGGAAACAAATTTAGGTATAGTTTTCTAATTGATTACATACTTTATTTTTCTTCTTCATGCCAATTAAAACATTATGAAGATATTTGTTCAATATAAACATCTAAAAACTTTCCTGCTAGGTTTAGGATTGTTGCTGTATAAGCGTCTATCTGTTTACTGCCGAAAATTGTAGCTTATGATTGCAATTTAACAATTGGAATTTGTTCTCACTGACACTGTCCTCTATTATTCAGGCAATTATACCTGTTTATTTCTTTGCTGCTGCATGGAGATGAAGATGGCAAACCCGAAGCTGGTACTATCAAGGATAAAGAAAGTATTTGTGCAATAGTTTCCATCTTTAAGAGTATCAAGTTTTCAGATGATGTAGTAGATGCAGCAAAATCAAAGGTTTAGACATGAATATATCATTTCTTTATTTGCTTATAACTGTTTGTTTGTGTTAAGTATTCCATAATGGCAATAGTAATGGGAAAAATTCGAAGCTTACATGTTTGTTACTGAAAATTTCAGAATTCGTATGCCGTTTGTGACCTTGGCCTGTCAATCATCAAGCGCTTAGCTCAAAAGGAAGATAATATGCAAGATGTCACCACATTGATCTCTCTGCCTCCAACGCTGTACAAATCACGTGAGAAGAAAGAAGTGAACGGCTCTAAGGTAAATTTGGATGCGTAATAGTTTATTTGAGTTGTTTTCATTCAATGGAAATTAGATTGAGCTCCTAGCAGAAGATGTCAGCTTCCTGCCTACAGAGGATCTTTGGTTCTTAAATGTTGATTTTAATACTTAAAACATTAATGCGCTGTTTGTCAGGCTACTGAAGGACAAACCACTGGTGAAGAGAAAATGGCCAGTGAAGGGCAAACATGGCTGGCTGACGAGAGTGTATTGGCCCACTTTGAGTCACTAAAGTTTGATACTAATGGCCTTGTATGTCCTACTGCTCAATAATGGTTCTAATGATAAATTATGTTTGATGCTTCTTTCCTCTTTGCTAACATATTGTAGTTGTCTTTCTAATTGCTTCAGGTTCAGGTAGAAGTTGCTGAGGATGACATTCTAAATGACAGTGATCAAGATGGAAATGAAGTACCTCTGGGAAAAATCATCAAACATTTGAAATCCAAGGGACCCAAAGCTAGAAAGTGGGTGAAAAGTAAGACTTCACCAGCTAAAAGTAAAAATACTGAAAATGATGTTGATATCTTGAAAATGGTGAGAGAAATGAATTTTCAAGGTCGGGAGAAATCTAGTAAGTTATCTAGCAATGGACATGAGCACTCTCCAAGTAGAAAATCAAAGACCAATCCAAAGCATAAAAAAAGAAAAGGTAGTGATGTTGCACACGCCCCAGTTCCTAAACGCCGGAGGTCTTCTTCTCACAATGCTTTCAAATCACCAAGAAATACTTCAAAGTCTCCTATCAGAGCATCAAAAGATGAATCACAACAAACAGGAGCTTCCTCATTTCAATCGCAAGAACAGGATGCAGATTCAGAGGAGGGAGTTTTTGAAAGCAGAAAGTCAGACATGTTGGCATCATCCGTCCCAAAAAATACTTCTTCAAAATCTAAAGGCAAACGTTCTGATCAACGTCGTAGTGGCAAATCACCAACAGTTGAAGATACCGATTATCATGATTCAAAGGTGAGTTTTTCTATTGTTCAACTCACTTCAGTGTTATGTACTCTGATTTGATACTGGTTAGTACTTCATGTTTTAACTTTGATGCCTCTTGCAGAAATCAAATGTGCTCTTGGAATCTGATAAGGTCAACACAATTAGTAATTCCAAGTCTCCCGTGGGATCCAGCAGGAAACGAAAAAGAAGAAGCATTGCGGGTTTAGCAAAGGTGAATATTATACATTTTAAAGAACTCTACTGCATTTCACAATATTATAACCTCTATCTGGAATATTTTATTGTTCCTTGATTATCATAACATATGCTAATATCTTTCATCTGTATTGAGTTTTATAAAAGGCCTTCCCTTTGTATTTTCTAATTTTTCCACTCCCTTGCTTCTCTCTTTGGCATGACAATTGTGATTCTTTTTTACTGCATAGCATGTTCTGAATCAGAGTGTCCATAACGATACTGGTTGTTGAAGTGGGTAAGTGTCCCGCATCGGAAAATATAAAGAGAATGAGCAAAATATAATGGTGGAAGTCAAACCCTACTAACAAGGTTGACCTTTTAGTATGGGAAGCCCAAACCATTGTATTTAGCCCAATTATGAAATTTAACATGGTATCAGAGTTGGATTTTATCCAAGCCTTGGCCTGAAAGTGGCCCGTTTATGTTGCCTCTCCCTGTG
>JAYMSZ010000389.1:0-20550 GCA_036897665.1 Pelargonium citronellum
AGCCTGTGGTTGAGCTAACAACGACTGAGGCTGGGGGAGGGTTTGTGGTCAGGGGGTGGGCCCCGCAGGTGGCTGTGCTGAGGCACCGAGCCGTGGGCGCGTTCCTGAGTCATTGCGGCTGGAACTCGGTGCTTGAAGGACTGAGTTCGGGGACGATGATGCTGACGTGGCCGATGGGGGCAGACCAGTTTACGAACGCTAAACTGTTGGTGGACCAACTGAGGGTGGGGGTCCGAGTTGGCGAGGAGACTCGGAAGATACCTGACTCGGCCGAGTTGGCTCGTTTACTGAGTGAGTGTGTGGAGGGAGATGGGAGGAGGTTGGAGAAGATTCGAGTAAAAGAGATAAGTGATGCGGCTAGGAGGGGGGGTCAAGGAGACAAAGAATTGGATGATTTGGTTAATAAGTTAAGTGAGCTTAAAAATACAAAAGATTAGGATTTTTTTCTTCTTCTTACAATATTTGAGTCTCACGTGATGATAGAATGTGAAACTAATGATTAATAGATATATTAGTTGAGCATTTTGAATATCAGTTCAAATTTATGAATGTAAATAATGTTTAATAAAGTTAGATTGATTATGACACAATATGAATCAATCTACGAAGGGGTTCAATTTAATTATGTTCGTGTCGACTAAGGTGACACTTTGATAATCGAGTTGTTTATGTGTCAGATTATTTAATAAGTCTAACTGGCTTAATTGAATGAGTGTGTAACCCACTTATTGACTCACACATTTAAGAGTGAAAATGTAAAATGTGAAAATAAAAATATAAAATGTGTTACTGTAATGTGATTCAATCTACTTAATAATAAGTTGGATTTAATTGAGCATAGTGTTAAATTTCAACACAATTCCAACTTATGGACACTTACCTCCAAGCAATATTAGAAAAATTGGACCGTCCTGAGCAACCGGTTGACTCGGTACCCAGTGCATCCACCAATCCGGTTGTTGCACCACTTGGAATTGAAGTCAAACCCAATAAAAATCGGTCAAATCCAGAACCGGTTTTACTGCACTGACCAGTTACCGATAAAAAAATAAAAATAAAAAACATTTCCTCTCATTTTGGGCTTCCTTTGAATATTTAAAATGAGCTTAATAATAGCCCAGTTAAATAGACTCATTCCCCTTTTAAAAAAAGTTGGCCCAATACACATTGCTTCCAAGTAGAAAATGAATTGAACTGACAAAATGGTCTAAATTTAGTAAACTCAAAAACAAACGAAAAGTCGAAAACCACAACACGCCACTACGCCAGTGCTGGTTTCAGCAGTTTTATCCTCTGTATCTGCTTATAGGCTTTTACCCCAATCTGAGAAGTTGGCCACAAAAAAAGGAATTGCAGAATTTTTTTTGGCTCTTTTTCGATTACTAACTGGAGTGACTATCTGCTCAAACCAGCAAGTTTTCTCTTTGGTTTCTGGTAACTCCCATCTTACTCTCTGTATTGCATGTCCTCTTAATCTTGGTTTATGAGTTCTCATCATTTCCATTTTTATTCTTTTCAATCTATTTGAGATCCCCAAATGGAATGACTTTGATTTTTTTTTCTTAAAGCAATTTCTGTGAGAGACTGTACTGAATTTTGATGTTGCTGGGCTTAGTTATCTGTTAATATATGATCAATTCGATCCAAATATTGATTGTGGTGTTAATGTTTTTTGTTGTTGTTGTTGAAATTGGGATTTTGAAGGGTAAGTGATTGCATTGGTTGGATTTGGAGATGTGTTTTGAATTACCAATTTGGCTTTGGAGTTAATTTTGGGGCTATAATTATTTAGATGAAGCTAATATGGACTGGAAATAGCTTAGAATGTTCTAGACTAGAAGGCAAGTGTTTCAGTTTTGCTGGGATGTGTTGTTTTGTGCTGTTGATTGGACTGTCGGTGTTAATTCTCCGTATGCAATTTTTCGGATGAACCTATGGACTGGAAATAGTTCAGGTTTATCGGTATGGTTCTAGACTTGCAGAGTCCTTGGCCTCAATATAGAGTTTAAGATGTTTGTAGACTCTAAACTACACTGTTGTAGTTTCATCCGGATGTGTTGTTTTCTCTTGTTCATCTGACTCACAGTGTTTATCGGGTTGATGGATGTTCACTGTCTATTGTCTTGTCTCGGCCTTTATTAGCTGTGTCTTACTTCAGTTTGAGCTCTGAAGAACGGACTATTGTATGGCTGCATGTTCTTCATGGATTTTGTGCTAGTGTTGGGAGTTGGACTGATAAACTTTTCATGGCCTTTATATCATTCGCTGATTCTTTTTTTTTTCTTGCCCGTTAAAAAGTTAATGTTGTTTTAGGCAATTTGTTACTTATAATTCCATCTATTCTGATGGTGTGTCCATCATAATAACTCCCTGCTTATTGGAAGTTAGTCCACTCTGTGAACTTTATAAGGGATTGAAATAGGTCTTTGTGTTCCGCATAAGTGTGTAGCCGTGTAGGTTTCTATAATCCCACTGAGGGAAAGGGTGGGCCAATGCACAAGACTCCTATCATTGTGGGGTATGGGTAGGGTTGTTTATGTATGCCGCTTTACTCTTGCTTTGCGAAGAGACTGTTTCTCTTACTTGAACCTGTGAGGCTGTGACCACAAGGTTATAGGCAACAACCCAACCGCTGCTCCAAGGCTCACCCTCAACTCAGGCAAGGAGCTCACATTACATGACTTTTGGAAAATAGTTCCTACAGAACCAATTGATCATCTTTGAGTTAACACCTTTTGTCATAGTTGAACTGAATCCTGTGTTCTTGTAGTTGAATATCTAAAGCTCCATTCATTAATACAATCAAATCAATATTGCGCATTGGCACTGAACTCATGTAATATGCATTTTACAGTTCCCTCATCTTTGAGCTTCATTCAATATTCATCATTTGAAAAATTGGAAATTGGGGTATTATATTGCACCTAAATATTTTAATTCTGTTACTTCATTAGACAGGGTGTTCAGGCATGGCTGCTATCGAGTCCGAAATTATAACCAAAAAGCTTGAGTCAACCAAAGGGGACGACGGATCATTCATGGAGATCAAAGTTCTGTTTTTTGCCAGAGCTCGAGATCTGACTGGATTGACCGAAATGCTATTGGAGATATCATCTGGTAGTACAGCACATGATTGTTTGGATAAGCTTATTGCTAAATTTCCAAGCTTGAGTGAGATCCGAGGATGCATAGTCCTGGCTTTGAATGAGGAATACACAACTGAGTCAATGATTGTTAAGGACAAAGACGAGTTGGCTATAATACCTCCCATAAGTGGCGGCTGAAAAGACATTCTCTGCTCCTCCAGACATTCTATAAATCAGTGAGTTCGCCAAGTAACACTCATAAGTGATGGCAAAATGCTTCTTACATGATCGAAACATTCTACCGAAATCAATCATTTAATGTCATTGATATATTTTGGTGGTTGTTCCTGTTTGTGGATCTTGTTGACAACAAATAAGAACACAGCTGCATTAAGTTATGGATCAACTGCATAGTTTTTGGTTGATGCTACAGAATTTGGGAACAGTCCTTTTTATCAAAAGGAAAAAAATAAGAACCAAACAAATAATATATTTCTTTATTGAACTATTGTGGACAAATGAGTATCAACTATAGTGGATGAGTGCAAGAAAATGCAGTAACAGCCAGAAATGGCAAAATTTGATTGTTTCAAATATTTCTTGTATTGGATTATTTTCCTATGGATTTGTATTTGCATGGTATCACCTTAACCAGGTTATGAATATACTCTTCTCAAGGATCTTTAACAAATGTACATTCTTGATGTTTAACAGCCATAAAGATACATATTGTTTCTGGTGAAAAGAAACAAAGCTGGACTTGGTTACATCTTTATAATCACAATCATGTTCCGTACGAGTTAAATATAGGTTCTCATAAAAGAGTGATTATGTACCTGTCAGGAAAGCTAAATTAAGGAAATAATAAAAGGAAAGCCATTAACATGACAGAACTCAAGTCTGGTATTATTCACATACTTAAGGTTCGGGTTCAGGTTCACACACAGAAAATACTACAATACTGAGAAGATTTCCACGTAGAGCAATTAGAACATACAATCATAGACTTTTTTAACTTATGAACATGCTGCTTCACTTTTTTAGCACTACACAAGGCGAGACTCGTTTATCTCAAACTCATCACAGGCCATGAATTCAAACCAGCTGCCGGATGCGAAGGGCGTATAATAGGAACCCGCCTCACCACTGAGAATGCTTCATTCAGACGTGCAGCACGACTCTTGAACAAAGACACCTTCTGCAACAATAGATCAAAGAAAAACACAAACAAACAAACAAAAAAAATAGAACGCATCAGTTTCAACCTCTACAAAACATCTCTTGAAACAAAAAGCTGTTGAACAATTACTTGAATACTAAAGTAACAACAAGCAAATTCACATTTCACCAGCAGTAAATGAAGAAGGAGAATAAAAAAGGAAAACTACAGTAGTATCTCTCACTTCTTCCATCAAACTCCAACAAGGCAGGCTGTATTATCCACATTATTGGTCCATTTTCAGAGATTGATCAAACATAATGAATATAGCTAGCTCTGTGACCACTTGAATTTACAGCTATGAAGAGTAGAATTTAATTAGTCTTCGAACTTTAAAAAATTTGACTTTTCATTGTCATATTAAGCCACTTCATGAACATTTAATGCTGCCCATCAAGCCATTAAGTTCAAGGATAGCTAGTATCACTTTATGACAACTGAATTGTGATCATTTTTAACCATATAATCTTCTGCATACCTAATAATTCACTGATATTTTACTGATAAAAAAAATAATAATTCACTGATATTTCAAGTGAAAAGAAACCAGGTGGCTCAGAATATGATCTACACATAGGCTTTCCACTTTAGTTCATAACTAAATATATCCATTGGTCATCATATGTGCACTATAACTCAAGATGGTTCCATCAACTATTATGAACTTTTAAAAACAATGAAGCCACCAAAATGAATCCATAAATGATACTGAGTTTTTTCATTTACAGCTTCATTTGTAAGGCAGCAGCATCCTCTAATTCAAACAATCAATTTGCCACAAATCAGTGCATCAAGACATCCCAATAGGAAGCCTCAAATAATGCTAAAAAGTTAATCTAAAGCATCATCAACTATATAATCATACCCAACTTCTCCTCAATTAGTACTCAAATTGATCGCTCAAACTACTAGAATAAAAATCTGTTGAAAATATCCTGAAGCTAACTGCATAATAAAAATTTGCAGATAAACAAAATTTTGTTATCATCATTCATCAGGACTATTACAGACTTTACGGGTAGAATGAGGACTAGTAAACACTCCCCAACCCAATCACCAGTCCATGGCATGTAACTCTAAAATTAGAACAGCTTATTATGTTATTTTGAGGTAATTTGAAGCAATGTCCAGCACAGTGAGTAATATTAAATTCAGTTTAATCAGCTGCTGAACATGAAAAACTAGCACAAGACAGCTAGATACCACATTAAAACATATAGTATAAGAGATGGAAGAACAGACCTTCTCATCAACTGTAACCTTGAGCTGCAAACTCTGGGTCTTCTTTTTCATCCTAGACAATCTCCTACCCAAAATAATAAATCCCATCAAAGCAGCAGCCACAGAGAAAGACCAGACAGGGCTGACCCGGAAAGCACAATATTTCAAGAACTCCAAAGGAACCCTCCACCAGACAACCCTCCTATTCTCTCCCACACCAACTGGCTTGGCATCGGATTTTATCTCCACAATTGCACCATCTTCGCTTTCATTCTCCGAATACTCCTCCCCTCTCGACTCCATATTCGAACCCACCTCACTCAGCTTAGAAACATCAACATCCCCCAATTTCATCGAAACCATACCATCCCCAGAACCAGCCCAAAACCTTCCCAAGTCCATATCTTGATTCTGAATTTCCCCAAACCCCTCAAAACCCACATCACTCTTATCATTTCCAACCAAACCCAATTCGCTTTTCGCATCCAAATTATATCCACCAGACTCAAACACACCCGAATTCGAATCCCCTGCTCCCAATTCTCCCCCAATTCCATCATCGCCCAATTGGCTCTTCACCTCCACAGTTTCCACAGTACCCAAATCCGCAAATTTGCGCTCATCAGATCTATCGCTGCTCGAATCAGACCAGAACTCCCCAGAATTCTTCCTCCCATACCTGTTCTCCGAACCCGGATCAATCCAACTCGGATTGTCGGACTCAACCGATCCCTCCTCGCTCGCATCGCGTCTCGGAGCAATCTTATCGTACCTTTCGTGAGAATCAATAGAGAAGTAATCGGTTTTGATCATCCCCTCGGAATCGCCATCTATCGACGCCTCCGCCTCCGCCGGCGCGTCCTCGAAGTCAGAGTGAACCAGAGCAGAGCCTGAGCTGTGGTTAAGCAATTCCCAATCCTGAAACTCACCCGATTCACCTTCCATGACTATTGATTGACGATTGTGATTGGTTAGGTTTTGTGGGATTGAAATTGAACAGCCAAGAACCTAACCCTAATCGAAAATTGGGAGAAGAAATGGTGGCCGAAAGTGGTAGTTTTTATGGGAAGTTGATCTTCTTCGGATTCGAAACCCTCTGTTTCTATTTGGAGAGCAGGATCAGGTGGAACCGGGACTATCCGGAAATGGAAAGATTCTTAAAAATCTAGATTCTTCTGACTTTTTGCTTGTTCAACGAATAATGTGTTTACACGTGTATAGATCTTGAACCGCAGTGTGTTGGTGATGCTATTTTGAGAGCCTATCCTTTTCGTGGCCGAAGAGGACAACTGTGTAGGGAATGAAGATAAACTACTCAAGTGGTTTTGATAAGTTATCCATCACTGTCAGCCTGCTTCAGTGACAGTCATGAAAATTAAATTGTACGTAATAGATAAATTTCCTTAATTTGGTTATTTAGTTCAGTTCAGCCAGTCGACAGTTAACTATGGTTAAAATTGTGAGGGTAAGGAGATATTTATTGTAGAGCAGGCAGATCGGGTTTTGAGCTGAGTCGGGTTGTAAATAGTGTATTTTGAATTGGATTTCGAGTTTTACATATAAAATGTACAAATATACTATTCAAATGATAAATTAGTCTAATTCATTTTATGCAACTTGAATCCATATAATTGAATCGAGTTTTTGGTACATGTTCAAATTAGTAGCTCTAATTTTTAATGATGCACACCTATCAACTCAGGGTCAATGAAACATTGAACTCAATGATACTTTCGGAACTACTTAGGATAAGAGACTTGACTTGCCCTTAAACACTTGAATACTAAATAATTGACATGGTTTTGGTCTTGCGCTCTTGAGATAAGGAATGCACACTACAAGTTGAGGACCCGACTCAGACGAGTGAAACTGAAATCACTTGTTTCTAAAGCTAAGTCATCTCAATCTTACTATCTTAGCCCCAAGTTTTCCCACGAGCGTGGGCCCAGTTTTCGCTCTCTGACTTGGGACATGAGTTTCTTTTAGTAGATTTATGTTGACTATACTCATTTCTTCAGGTTTTACCAATGTATTTATTTTTGAATGTTCGTAACAATTTTTTTTCTTAACCTATTTGAGACTTATTCATATGAGATCTCGTCTATACTTCAAATTGAATCGATTAGTTTGAAGGGACCGACTTTCTTAAATGAAACACGTGAGAAATTCATTTATAGTTTTTATGCACATTTTATTTTCATTTTTACTTTTACTTTTTTTTTCAATAAACTTATGCATCTATGTATATTACTTAGCATTAGCCGGTTTCTATATGTCCTCAAGCCTAAATTGAATTAAACATTATATCACTACTTCAAAAGTATTTTCAACACATAAATAGACAAATAGTGCATAGATAGGTAATTAAAGACATTTATTCTCCGTAGATAAATAATATCGAAATTCATTAAGTTCAATAGTTGCTACCTACTTCTGGGACTAATTATTTCTTGGTGCTATTGCTATCTTACCTGCCGAATTGGCTACTTAATTATATATAGCTTTCTGTAGTAATGATTTGTTCTTGCCTTTCGTTATTATCAATTTGTCATTCCATCACCACCGACCATTGACTAAGTGGTGACAAAGTTTGGGTTCAAACTCGAAAAATTCGAACACTGAGTCCTCTTATGGGCATGGTATGAGGTGTGAGTTATGCGTATGGGTATGAAGTTTATATAACAGTAAATTATCAAAAAAAAAAATTTCATTCCATCTACTTTGTTGAATCATTCTATACTTGTTTGGTTCATTTATTAAACTCATGCAAAGCAATATCTAATAGACATTTAGGTTTGAAAGGTGTTTGGACATAGGAATTGTATACGTCTCCTTCCAAACAATTGAACTCCACCAGAGTCCTTGCATGAGTATTTTTCCACGCCAGGTGGAAAACTCCTTCATAGTTTATGTAGAGAAATTCGATTCTCAAGTTACCTCTACTTTTAGTAAAATTTATGAGGAAAATGATAAATTGCCGGGGTCAAATATTTCTTCAACCAATATTAATTTCAAACATGAAGTGAAATGCGAAGAACATAGTATTTGAAATTTTCTCTTAAAATACACATTGCGGTAGACCCACTTGTGATATGGGTCGACCTAAAAGTGAGATATATATGTTTTCATTCTATACAGTAGATCATTCTAGTTTCAATGTCGACTTTTATTCGGTAAACCCATATGTGATATATGTCAACATCAGAGTTGGATCTACATGTTTTTACTCTATACGGTAGACCATTAAAGTTTCACAGTTTACCTTCAGTCTGTAGACTCATATGTGATATAGGTCGTCCTTAGAACTAGATCATAATACTTGTATACTCTACAAAGTCGACAGTGAAGATGGCTAGGTCGACCAACTACAAATAATATATAAATATTTTTATGCTATATTTTTTTATACTTAATATATATATAAGGACAATTTAATAAATTCATAATTATACTTTACTTTAATACAATTTTTACCAAACAATTTAATTTTTCAGAATTATTTTTGTATTCATTTATCCAGTTACTCATTACATCTACATTCGTTTGTAGTATACAATCCAAACAAGCCCTTAGTTTCTTACCTACAAAAGTCAGCACATTTTCAACGTTAAGGTTCCATACTATTCTTTTTATAATAAGCGACAGGACAGCAGATTTACAAGGTCAGTGTTTCTCACCCCCAAGTGATAGTGTCATCCGAGTTAGTTGTTAGTTTTTTCCTTAAACCCATAAATTCCACCTCATACCGTCGGCAAGGAGAATCGAACCTGAGACCTAAAGAAAAATCCAAAGTGCATCAACCGTTTGGTCCAACATGCATGGGTCGATTCCATACTATTACTATAATCATGATGAATTATGAGTTATAAGACTATATAATGTTCTTGAGAGAATTTCAAATACTATGTTTTAGAAAATATGGGCGGCATAAACAATGTGACCAATCCACCAAATGATAGATAGATATTGGAAAATAAGTTACACATGTTTCACTCTCCAAACCTTCCCATGCCATTTTCAAGTCAAAAATTTGGGCTTCCACAGTTAATTAAATTTGGCGGACATAAAAAAATCAATCAAATACACAATGACTCCACACTAATCCTAATTGGTTTTTTCCTCTGTTTCTTGAGTTGTTTGGCTTTTTTATTGACTCATTGTTTTTCATTTTATTCTTTTCTTCTTTTTTGCTACACGACAATAAGAAAGAACAAAACCACCATTACAAGGCATAGAATAAAACAAACTCAGGAAATAATATAACATATTTATTTTCTCTCTTTGCTTAGGTTTTGTATTTGTTACAAAATCCAAAATTTTCTAATAATCCTTTTTAATTATTTTTCAGGGAACTTGTGAGAGCAATTTGAAGGAAACTCAATCAAACATCATCTATTGGAAGCAATATCTAATAACATGAACTGCTGTATATAATCTTTAACGTAAAATCTAAAAATACACTCTTCTATCTCAAACCTGTGAACTTGCGACTTTCTAAATGATGTTCAATTACAACATATATGATGCACGATTTAGCGCAAAGAGTTAGAGGAGAGGTTTGAATAGAGTTGCCCATCAGTTCTGGCCTAACCGTTTTTTCAGTTCTTCAACGAGACTATTTCTAGGAATTTCCTCCTCTTTGGAGGCCTCGATGTCTTTTAGTTTCACAATACCTGCCTTCGCTTCCTGCTCGCCCACAATGACCAACCAAGGGATCCGGGAAGCTTTGGCCCTGTCTATGTGCTTCATTGGTCTTTTGTTGGCCATGAATTCAGCTTTCACTTTGGCACTCCACAACTCGTTTACCAGCTCTGCAGCCTGAGATAGGTCGTCCCCTAGAATACCCACAAGGACTTGCGTCTCAGTGGCTCGAATCACCTGCCAACATGACAAAGCAAATCATTTTCCTAATAAATAATTGATACTGATTTTCTAGTTATTGACGTGGTCGACTAGAAAGGACATGAGGATCAGGTCAAATATCTGGACAGCTTCAATACTACACTAAGAACCATTTTGATGATGGCTTCAGGGAGCTTATTAGGTTATACTCCGGTTACCAAATTTCATAATTATGTATTCATGGTTATATTGCATCAGTATCTATGCATCGCTCAGTAACAGATATTTACCATGAACATTCCATCATTTGTCATGGTCACGATCAACAAAGTTCCTACCATTGATATGATAGCTCAGCAGCTATGCTGTTGCATTAACTTTTAAGGGAGCTTGCGAGACTGAGAGTAGCTACACTACTTACTCGAAGAGCTGATAACCAGAACACAACCTATTGACACGTTCTACAAAACAGTTAAGAATGTGGCAATGTGCAGGTGTGTGAAATATCATACATTGTGCAGGTGTGTGCAATATCATACATTGTGCAGGTGTGTGCTATATCAGACATTGTGCAGGTATGTGCTATATCATACATTGTGCAGGTGTGTGTGCCTGTGCAAGACAATACTATAATTCTTAATACCTGGTTCTGATTCTTCTGAATTTGCTCCTCCATTATAGTGAATACTCTTTCAATCCCAAGACTTACGCCAACAGCTGGCACCTGCTTTGTACCGAACATTCCTATGAGGCCATCATAACGTCCACCAGCACCAATGGAACCAACCTGAGGACAGTTGAATTAGAAAAATTAAATGAGACAAGAGACCATCTTACGGTGCAAAACAGTGTGACATATAATTATAAAAAAAAAAAAAAATTAGTAAGACATCTTTTAATAAGTTCTGGGGTTTGTTGCTAGTGTATCTGAATCAAGATATCTTTGGGATTCCAGTAGTTAACAAATATAAATACAAGTGAAAATTAGTTGCGTGAATAAATATTTACCTGTGTAGACCCTTTAAAGACAGCTTCAAAAATGACCCCAGTATAATAATCAAGACCTCTAGCAAGACTCAAGTCAAAAACTACTTTATCAACACACTTTGCCTTTTCCAAAGCTTTGAACAAAATCTCCAACTCTTTCAATGCAGTGCTAGATGAATTGTTTTCTAAAAACTTGCTGCCCTCCTGTTTAAGCTTATTTAACAATTCCAAAGGTTGGCCTCTTTCTTTCACAAAAGTACCAATTTTGTCTGCGGTCTCAATGCTTAATCCCTTCTCTTCCACCTGCCAAACAACACGATATATATAAACAAACATAACAAGCTCATCATTCCAAGGCAAACAAAAGATAATGCTGCTGTAATAACGACAAGAAAGCAGATTGGTTGTGTATGTTTGTTGAAAATGTTTAGTGATGTTTGCTGTGTATGTGATGGATGTCCATACAAGAGCCAGTAGCGGCATACCAAGCTTTGCGAGTGTGTGCATGTATGTGGTGGGGGTTAAAATAGAATTGCAAAATAGACCTACATGCTCAATGGCTTAGGTGATGCATAGCAATGTACTTTTAATCCATATTCTTACAAGAAATACTAACAGACTCAGCCACAAGAGGCAACTGTAATAGATCTGCAAGGGATGTTTTTGTAAGTGAACCAAAATAAGGAAAGGGTCATATATTGAACATGCTACTAGAAAACTTTCCCTTTGCATTGGGTCGACAAAATATTGTGAAAACTTTTTCATGTTTAGTAATGCATACCAAAGCTTATGCTCTTACCATTTCTTTTTTTATCTTCTCAAATGACTGCTTGTCCAATTTATCGATACTTGAACAAATAGTTCTGAATTTTTCAGTTGGCACTCCACATATCTCCAGCATTCCATCCAGTAGCTTCCGATGATTCAATTTCACCTGAAAACAGTAAGACTCGTGCTAAATTACCCAGCTTAAATGACAAAACTGTAGGATGCTAGGCTTCAGATGTCATCATTGTAAAGACAAGCTATATGCTAGAAGGCAATTTAAGGAAAAGTTCAACCACATCTTGTGAGACTTATGCTTCATCAACTAGTGCAATAGTTGTAGGGCACTAAAGGACAAGCTTGACACAACTAATAAACATCGTTGTTCATTGATATCATGTGAAATTCCAAAACAATAAAGCCATTCATGGTTATAAAATGTTCAAATACTGAATATTTCATGCTTATATCAGATACTGCTGGCAGACTGTATCGAGCAATAGCTGATTTATTAAAATAAAAGAAAAAAAGAAAAAAGAAAAACAGACATTTACCGTGACATGATACCAACACCTTCATCATGATTATCCGACATAGCAAGAAAGTAATCAAAATGATCAAGAAAAACAATTACCTCATACTCCCCAATGTTTAGCTCATCGAGCAGTTCAGTCAAAATTTTGACAACCTCAAAGTCTGGCCCCATTTGTTCAAATTGGCCAGCAATGTCAAAGTCGCATTGATAAAATTCACGAAACCTTCCCTTGGACGGATTATCTCTTCTGTATACCTTAGCTATTTGGTACCTTTTAAGTGACGTGAGACCATTCATTGCCATATACCTAGCAAATGGAACAGTTAAATCATACCGGAGAGAACAAAGCTCTCCACCCTGTCAACAAATTTTACACAAAGTTATTTGGTTGAGTTGTAAATCTCAGCAAAGTTAAAATAATTGCATAAAAAACAGGCCTTCCAAACTGTGAAATGCAAAGAGACTCCATTCAGTGATCAATTCGGATGAGAAAAGGAGCTAGAAGAAAATAGCAGTCCCAACGTATTCCCAAGAAGACGCATGAAAGGACTAAAACTTGTATTTGCATGTGTTGAATGCTCTAAGTTTGAGTCTTGCCCAGGTTCTATATTCTCGATTAGTTTTGTTTCCACAATCCACTCTTTTTTTTTTACTAAGCATCATCACAGCAAGCCTCAAGATGGAATACTTGGCATCTATATATCCCTAATGACTAATAGGCTTTTTAAGTCTCCTTGTTGACACTGATATATTGGTCTGAACTTCTAAAGAATCAGGAAACACTCAACTCATGTTCAGCCAACCCAAGTTTGCAGACTTACACATCTGATTCAATGCCACAGACAAATCTTGTATGTTTGTTGTCTCCCTTTTTGCATAAGCTGACCATGAATGATAAAGGTCCATAAACTAACACCTAATTCTCCTAGAAGACCAACTTTTTCCCTCACATTATACAATGAATGCAAGTATAAAAATAGGAAATTGTTTTAACTATATAAATTTTACAAGAAAATCTAACAAAAAAATAACAAAGATACAAAACAGTGAGGAAGATATACAAATACGCTAGAACCAACTTAGAAGTGTATATTTACCTGGTCCGCTAGATCATAAATCAATTTCGAATCTTCCCCATATTTCCCCATGAGAGTCTCTCTCATTTCAAAAACAGGGGTATCCAAGGCTGTTGCACCATGCCTCTTGAAAACATCCCCAATAATTGAAAATGCTCTCTCTCTTATTGCCATTTGTTCTTTTGCAAAATCGCGAGTGCCCTGATTTGTACCATTACAGCATGTTCAGTACAAAATGAAGGTTCAATGGCAATAGGAAGACTAAAAATTAAAGGACATCGAACTTCTTTAACTAGCATAACAAAGAAATTTCATTATACAATAAACTAAACCAATTCTTAGCCAGACAAACTATGTACATACCAATTTTCTTAGCTTTGTTTAATAATAAGGTATAATTCATCAACCAAAAAACTACACAAAAATGGACGAGGTGGTAATAAAAAATTATATTGACACAGAAAAAGTAAAATGTGGATTAATGAAAATTCAGGTCAAATAAACAAGTTCAGTGTTTGAAAGGGTAAAATAAACAAGTTTTCAAAGCAATATAAATTGACCAAAATTGATATTTTTAACATGGAATTTTACACATTTTAGTCTTTTCCTCTTAATTTTTACATTGACCAGCCTGGTTCGAATGACATGCCACCTAAATTCCCAGCAGCCTTAAGATGACATCAATTCAAACAAATTTCAAGTTGGATCAATCCATAATCTGATCAAAACAATATTTTAGCTAACCCCCAAGGTTTTATAGTTCAGCTAATTCTACTTTTGCTGTCAAAGCTAATAATCATCTAAGTTCAAATGGTTCTCATTTCTGTCCCATTTCAGTAAACCAAGGGAATAAGGAAGTGAAAAATGAAAAATGATGTAATTTCTTGTAGGCATACCTTTGGAAGTTTAGGAAGTCTTCTACTTTCATTACTCTCCACTATTTCTTTCACTTTTATCACTAAACAATCAAACTCCGTATCCTTCGGGCTAAAAAAGGAGCCAAGGTCCTCTGCCCATTTCTCCAATAAGCCCAAACTGTCAGCAGCTCCCAAACTCTTACTCTCCAGCCTATCCTTAATCAACTGAACCATCACATTAGTCCCTTTTCCCAATACCGCCTTCTTCTTTTTCTTATCATTCTTCTTTACTCTCGAATTAGCTTCCTTCACCTCAGCATCCCCACCCTTGCCACCCCACTCAATTCCCTCAAGAGCAACAAATGCTGTTATGGCCTCCCATACCACAATCCTCCATACAGTACCAGACAACAGATACACTTCATGCACAAATTTATCATAATCCTCAGCCAATTGCACTTGCCTCAGACAATCACCAACAGGACATTTGTTCTTGAATAAACCCGTCAAATCAGACCTCAAACTGTCACTCCCAATTGAGCTCAAATTCATATTGACCCTGCACAAACTGCTTCGACCCAAGTCCCTTAGCACATCCTCCAATGGGAGCAACACCCTTGCAACTTCTTTTGCACCTTTCCTACCTTTAGGACCCAAACTTTTCAGCCCTATTCTCATCTCCGAGTGCAACAGCTTCACTTGCTTCCTCAAGCTGCCGTGAATCTCCGGAATCTCCTGAACCGCATCGCAAGCCACCTTACCAACCAGCTTCATACCCCTCGCAACCCCGCCCCCGTCCTTGGCCACCGATCCATCTCCAGAATCCATCAAATTAAAAGCCTCCACCACATTCGCCTTCATCGCCTCGCACGACAAGGCAGCGACCGCGTCGGCAATCACCGACAGCGCCGTCAATTCATGCTCCACAAGAGCACAAACACCGAGAACCGTGGCCGAGGATCTCTCCAGAACCGACCGCTCCTCGTCTGTAACATCAATCGGGCCAATGTCGGCCGATTTTGGATTCGAATTCAGAAAATCAGCGATGCGGACAGGGAGCGAAGCACGGACGGAGCCGGAGAGGAGGAGATGGTTGAGGAGCGCAGTGAGGGAGGCGATGGACTCTTCGAGGGAGATGGATTTGGACGAAAATGGAAGGTTGTGAGAGACAGAAGGAGCAGTGGCATCGGAAGAGAGCCTATCGAGAGCGGAGGTGTCGAGACGAACCTGAGCGCGGCCAGTAGAAATGGCGTGGATGGAGGAGGAAGAGAGAGCAGAGCCCTTGCCTCCAAGAGTGATCACAGGTCTCTCCGCCATTGTTGTTGCTGTGCAGCTGCTGAGAGTCAAAATGTTGAAGCTGGTCTGGTCTGTGTGTATGTGGAGATTAGGGTTTTGGGAAATTATCTGCGTGGACGAGAAGCCAACTCAGCTCTCCTTTTTCCACTTGTGCGAGACCAGGCACAAGATGGAGCTCCATGTCAGTTAGGGTCAAGTACCCTGTACCTTAACCCGACACAGACACCATACAAACTATGGGTTTATAAAATTAAACGTTTGGATTTCGAGTCATGTATGTTGGACAAGCGGTTTAGGCGCTAAAGATTATCTTTGAAGACTCGGGTTCAAGAATCAGTTTGAGTTGTAAATTTTTCATTGTAGAAGCATTGACATTTTTGCAAGTTCGGTGACTTTTTTCGAGCTATAAGTACTGCTAGTGAATAAGACGATGAATACGAAAACACAATACGATATCGTAGTGCGACAATTCTTCATCGAATGCAAAGTTCGGTGACCTTTTCGAGCTATATAGTCCTGCTGGTGAATAAGACGATGAATACAAAAACACAATACGACATTGTAGTGCGACAATCCTTCAAAATTGCAAAATCATTTTTGTATACGCGCGTTAATCACACTGAAATTGTCATATCAAAATTTTTTTTCTAAAAAAATGAAAATTAAAAATATATGCTACTTGTGATTGATTTGTAGACACAACTACATCGATTTTCATTTTTTGTATACGATAGTCACTCCGAAAATGTCATATCAATTTGACGACACAACTACAAGTGAGACCAACTTTAAATAAAAATAAATAGTTTAGATAACAAATTTGAACGATATCAAACTAAAACAAAAAACCGAATTGGATACCAATTTAGAACGATATGTATAATTAAGCCATTAAATGAGAACAATGTCAATAAATGAGTATCAAATAGAAATAAGATCAAATTATGTATTAATTTGTAACAATATGTTTAGTTAAACTACCAAAATGAAATATTCTCCATAGATTTACAAAACTATTTAGGACTAAGTTGGTACAAAATTTTGGAGATTAATCACCATGACAGTGATATCATCCATGTTGCCTCTGCTAGATGATATATTTACAAGCTCTTTGCAAGCTAATTTCATAGATTTGTTCCCTCTATACACCACATGATCAACAGCCTCCTGGTTGCTTACCTGATCATCATATATAAGATATTCATTAACATTTATATTTGATTTGATGATCTAATTTTTAAAATATTGGTTTTCAATATATAAATACCTTATCCCACAATCCATCTGAAGCAATAATCAAGAATTGGCAATCTGAAGTTAGACAAATCTTTTTGATCTCTGGTTCTGAAATGACCCATTCTTTTAAATTGATGTCTCCAATGGCTCTTGAAACTGCAAGTGTCCCATTCACTCTCCATATTCCATTGTGACAATACTGAACAAAACCACCCTGCACAATACACATAATGTCACATAATTAAATGATTTTCTTAATGCATAATTGTCACCGCAAATACGAAGATTCGACGACATTTTAATTGTACATTATGATGTAATAAATAAATAAATATGAGCTATGAAATGTGGCTTACTGAGTTCTCGACACGAACACGCTCGTCTTCTCGACTGAGACGATGATCGTTTGTCAAAACATGAGCTACACCATTTCGGCTCAAAACAACTCTACAATCGCCAATGTTTGCTGCATGCAATTCTCCATCCTTCAACAGCACACTTGCTGCACAAGCTCCACTGCCTATGCCCTGCAATATACATAATCGCGTTTCAATGTTTGTTAATATCATTTTTAATGTTCGTTTGAAGTTTTTACACATTTTTTGTTATTCGTTTTCCGCTTATAAATTCATAGGCAACGAGTATGAGCAATAACCCAACTCTATTGGTTTGAATGGGGTTTTTGTTTTTGTTTAGGTAAAATACTCAGTTTGATAAATGAACTTTCGTCTTTTGACCATGAACTTTTCTGGACCCAAAATGTTACATGAATTTTCTTGCTTCGACGGTTCGACCAAAATTGGTCATGGACTTTCAAATATCGACCCAAAATGCTCCTCACCCTTAGAACTTCTATTAAAAGTTTAGGGACTAAACCAAGTCAATATTTGAAAGTTCGATTTTGAGTTTAAAATTTTTTGAAGACCATATTAGATTGAAACACGAAAGTTCACGGGCTATTTTGAGATTTCTACCTATTGTTTATCAACAAATTTCATGTATAAAATAACAATAAAACAATGCAAGACATGATTAAATTCACATTTCACAAGTACTATATGGAGTTGAAATGTTCAAAACTTGAAAATGTACACATACCTGAGATAGAAACTGTATATCAGTAACCAAATACCCACCCCTCACAGCCTGTTCTGAGTGGTCAACTTCTTTATCTACTGCTGCAACATCTTCTAATGCTTTCACAATGTTCTTCCCCAAGTTCTCAGCCACATAATCTGCAGCTGCTCGACCTCCATGCCCGTCGATCACCGTGAAAATTGCCTGCAACGGTAAAAAATAACGCTTATACAACAAAACAAAAAGCTAATTGTCACGTCCCGAAAGAATGGTTCTCCCCCAGGCGCCTTAAGGGCGTGGTATTCGTCATGCGACATATTCCTGTACTTGCGAAACAGATGTTGATCAGTGCGTTTGATAGTGCAGGTATAACCTCTTTTGCCATGGTACGTGTTTTATATTGCTTAACGCTCATGAAAAAAGTTGGCCCTTCTCTCCAAATGCAGGAATTTGAGGCGCCGCACAGGGCCGGTTCTTTCTGTACGTGACATAATGTAGGCTCGAACAACTAGTAAAAACAAAATTCAGTGCCCTAAACTTTTTTATAACATACCTGCTTAGGATCTCCAAGAATGTCAAGTGTGACACCATAACCATCTTCCATGACCTCTCTCCTCCCTTTCTTGCTAGCCAAACAGAAATCTTTACCTTCAACCTCAAGCTCCTCCTCATCAAAAACCCTTTTATTTTTTTTATTATTATTAGCCATTTCACTCAGCTCCAAAACTGTACAACAATCCACAGGCACAACAAGCCTTGCTGGCCTCTTTCTCTCCTTCTTCACAGACTTTTTCTCAGCTGCACCACAAGAAACTTCAAAATTTTCTTGCAAGATTGACCTGTTTTCTTGGACCTTCATGTCTATCACCAACCCTTTTGCTTCCACTGTTTCATGACAATCTTGATTTTCTTGAACATTCTTTTTCTCACTTTCTTGATCATCATGATCAGAAGCAAAAATCCAGAAGAACATAGCATGTAAAACAGAAGAATAAGAAGATGATGATGATGATCCAAAGCTTAGAGTCTTGGAATAGAGCTTCCTAAGAAATCGAAGAAAATAGGCAACAAGAGACACTATAGAAAAACCCATTGTTTTGCTGCAAATTGAGCTCTTTAATTTCTTTGCTGCAATATATTGATAAGAGTTGTTTGGTGATTTACGGGTCAAAAAGGGAACCAAATGTTTTCAGACCATAAAAAAGAGTGTGTAATGGGTTTGAATTTTGAAAGTTTCAAAACCAAGAAATGGTCAAAAAATGGAATGTGACGTTTTGGGTTTTGCTTATGTAACTTAATCGTGAAGGAAAGCAATTATTTGTGCAATGAGAATTTGATGACTTGATCATGTTCCAAGAAAATCATAGAGATAGCAAGAAAATTAATTATCCACTACTAAAATACTGCATCTCTGTGTTGCAATTCATTGGAAAAGAAGGTTCCATGAGACGCTTTATTTGAAAATTGTTAGTCGATTCGTAGTTAGGTGTCACTTTGGGCAATGCTTTATTTTTTTCATACAGAGGAATGGTTAACTAGTAAATATCATTCTTTAGTTAATTAAACAAAATGGTTTCGTTACAGTTAGAGCCGGCAAAAGGGCACCCGACCCGCCAGTATCCGAAACCTAACCCATTTTAGGTTGGGGTCATGTCTAAAGTTATCAGTCCGAAAAAATGGGTCAAGTTCTGGTATGATGAATTACAAACTTTTCGGGTCAGTCGGGCATATCTGCAAAAAATTGCATTTAACGCCTATAATTCGCCACTATTCAGACCCTAACCTGATCAACCCTACAACCTTATGGAGTCGAGTTAGGATTAGGTTCATCAATTCAAACCTGTACCTGACCTGACCTTAACTTTTGGCACCTATAGTTACAGCCTAATAAGCTTTAAGGCACCACAACAATTGCGGGTCCAGATCAAAACTTATCAAAATTCACGTCCTACAAGTTAATTAAGTTGTCACTCAAAAGTTTGAAGCTTATAAGTTATTTTAAGAAGTAATGAACATCAAATTATGTTTTATATGGACTAAGAAGCTCAATGTAACATCACTTGTGAGAGGCCCAATAATGTCTCATGTATCAATACTTTCTTGTAGCAAAGCATATAATAAACTCGTTGAATTTTTATACAAAGATCATAGGTCGAATATATTATTTGAATGATTATTATGACCCATTTTTTGATCGATGAGAATTATATGGACATTTTTATAGGAGTATTTATTGGACGGTTCTAACTTTTTCATCAGAAATCACGAGTAAGGGATGAGATTTGATAATAAGTGACTAAATAAGAAACTTTTAACCATTGAGGGTGGCGCAGTTGGTTATTCCAACTGTGTG
>JAYMSZ010000390.1:0-20537 GCA_036897665.1 Pelargonium citronellum
TTTTTTTTTCTCCTTTTTTTTTTTTTTTTTTGGTTTGGTGATACTCTGATATTTTAATTGGGCTCAGTTTTGGGTAGTTTTATACTGATTTTATGGTGACATTGGGGTTTTGTGGTTTATGACTATGGAGATGGATTTGCTGAGTTTTATTTCTGATTTAAAGATGAGTTTGTTAGATATTTGTTTGAATTTTAATTTCTGAAATAAACAACATGAACATACAGCATGAACATGAAGAACTAAATGGAAAAAAAAATATATTACCCCCATAATATTAAGGTTGAAGATAAAATTGTGGCGGATATTTTTTGATGAACAATTGTGGATATACTGTTTACAGTTACTGAGTGTGAGCAAAGAAGAAAGTGATGGCAGCTGGATTCACTGAACTCATGCTTGGACGGACCAATAATGCTCTCTTCGCTTCCATCTCAGTCTCCAATTTTTCTGGTTTCTTCTTCTCTCTCTCTCTCTCTGCTTTTTTATTTTCTTTCTATAGTTTGGTTGCTGAGAAACCTCAAGAAAAACAAATAATTGCATTCAAGTTTTGGTGTTAAATCTCAGTTTATATATGACCCAGATGAAAAATCTGTGATTTTGTATCTACATCTCCTTGTTATTGTAATTAAAATTGCAGACTAGTCTGGTGTTTGGGGCTGAAGGATGATGCAAGGGCTTGTTTGGTTGAAATTCTATTTCTCTTATACACATTGTATATTTATATGTTAAAGAACCTTTTCATATTGTTCTGAAGTTTGAAGCTCTTTTTAGGGAACACTTTTAAAGCTTTTTTCCTTGTAGATCTTCCTACATTCAAAAGGCATCTTTAAGATTGTTTATGTTTAGAGTATCAGGTATCTCAGCCGTTATAAATTGGCTGAGATGCTCAGCCAAAAGAAAAACGAAATGGATCCGGGCCCACTCCGCGCCTACAAATTTATTGGGGCGGGTATGAGGGTTAATCGGTGATGTGGCATCACCTCATTGGCCATGATTTTTCATGGCTGAGATTCTTTTTCTCTTCCGTTTAATACTTTAGTTTCTAAAAGTTATTATTTTAGGAATTTACCTCCTCCTCAGCTATTGAAGTCCATATTATGCCTCCCTCTTTTGTACAACTTTAGACTCCAAAAAGTTCATGCATGTGCATATACTTGTTATGGCCTCATAAGCAAAAGCAAAACAGCATAACAAGCCTAACTTTTGGTTTGAATGTGACTCACTGATTAAAAAGAACCTTGTTGAGGCATTAACAGGACATTATTTGTCTGCAGCTGTAAGATTTTACCTTGGATTAGGAAGATAAAGTTATATTAACTATTAAGCAAACCTTTTGTCCTCAGCTACTCTCCCATGGCAATGATGCTAGTTTTGGCCGCTATTCTTTGATGTTATTTGTATCCGTGATGTTTCTAGGCTGTTTCCCTGAAACCAATCAACCCCCCACCAAGAAGAGGCAAACACGTCCCCTGGCTGGCAATCTTAATGGCTCCATTGTCCTTCCAGTTGAAGGGAACGTTTATCCACTTGGGTATTTATTGATTGCAGTCCAGGTTACGTTTGTTCTTTTAGCTCTACTATCTTTTATATTACATGATCTGTATGTTTCTATTTGTCAGACGCTATCAAGTGAAACTGAAAATCGGCCAGCCTTCTAGGAGCAAGATCTTTGACCTTGATATTGACAGTGGCAGTGCCCTCACCTGGGTGGAATGTGATCCCGACGTGAGACAAGGACAACATTGCAAGGGTTGCATTGAGGTACATTTGTCATTTAATGTGTCAAGCAAGATTGTCGATTAGATATTTGTTTCTCTATATATATTTACTTTGAAAATCTATCTTTTTGGGTACTTGTTGCAGCCTCTTGAGAGAAGATACCATCCCAGAAGGGTTAATGTTGTGAAGTGCAACGATCCCTTGTGCATTGCCAATCGCAATGCCATCCGCTGGCCAAATGCGAGCCCGGAAGGGCAATGTGACTATGAGATTAACTATGCTGATGGCTCCTCATCTCTCGGTGTTCTTGTCAAGGACTTCTTTCCTTTGACCTTCTCTAATGGTATTGCTATCAACCCAATTTTGGCATTTGGGTGGGTAATATTTTTCCTGTCGCAATTTATCCATTACGTTGCTCTTTGTTCACCAGTGGTATCCTCATCTCTCTCTGCTTTTGAATATAAAGAGGTGATGGAATTAAACCCATTCCACTTGCCCACCCAAAACTTTTCACTTGTGTTTCTAAAAAAAAAACAAATAAAATCATGAAGCCCTTTAATTAAGTTACAAATAAAGATAATGTCGATTGAAGTGTATATGATGGTCCTTCTCTGTGCAGGTGTGGATATGATCAAAAGTATCCTCCTAACAGTCCATCTGCTGCTGGAGTTCTTGGCCTTGGCAAGGGTAGTGGAAGCATCTTATCCCAATTGCATGACCAAGGCCTGATAAGGAACGTCTTAGGCCACTGTTTGAGTCGGAAGGGAGGGTTCTTATTTTTCGGTGACAGTCCTGTCCCTTCGCTGCAGCTACTGTGGACACCAATGTCAACCAACTTAGGCAACTACTACTCATCAGGACCAGCAACAGTTAATCTTGGTGGAGAACCTACAAAAATTAAAGTTCTTACCATGGTTTTCGATAGTGGGAGCACCTTCACTTTCTTCAACTCCAGGAATTACAAAGCCATAGTTAACCTTGTGAGAATAATGGACAACAGTTTACTTCAATTATAGCTATGTCTTTTTAGTCCAACTAATAATCTGGATCAATCAGACCATTTCCAGCTAAAAGAACAGTTTAGCATTTTTCATCTACTTCAGTTATCAATTGATACAAATTCATTTGTTATAAGTAAATTTGTGTTGATTTGCAGATAAGGAATAGTTTACGTGGAAAACCCGTGATATCTGCAACAGAGGATCCTACACTTCCGGTCTGCTGGAAACCTGCGCATCATTCTGTATCAATTCATAATGTCATGAGCTACTTCATGCCCTTATCACTCAACTTCACAAACACCGATAATGTCGAGCTGCATGTACCACCTCATGAGTATCTTGTTGTCACAGTAAGCACATTAGAAGTAGTTTTGTGTGTGTTCTCTTTTTCCTTTTTCTTTTCAACTTTCACATTAGATACATTTAAGAGATGCTCTAACTAGATCATCGGATACAGGATACAGGCAGTGTGTGCTTGGGGATTTTGAATGGCACTGAAGCCGGAATGGGAGACCTGAATGTAATTGGAGGTAAGAGATGTTAATGCAGCACATAACTCAAGGATGGTCGTTATCAATGTCTTGTACTTGTAAACATAGTCTTCTGGGCTTGTTTTCACAGATAACTTTATGCAAGACAAAATGGTGGTTTACGACAATGAGAGACAGCTTATCGGATGGGTTCCTTTGAATCCAAACTCCAATCTCTAGTAATCATTCTTTCTATACTGTGATTTTGTTGTGGGCTCTCAACCAGAAACATTTCTTTTTGTATGTTTATCAACAGCATGGATAGTATTAGTAAACTCTAATGGCTATTCGGAATGCTTTTGCAGGTCATGAGGACTGCAACCCGTTTTCTCTGGCGGCCTCATTGCTTACTTATCATTATTGGTTTGTATATGAATCTGATTAGAGTTGCCACCCAATTGGTTATAAGTTTCGGATACCATAAGATGGCATTGGTGGATGCTGCAGAGATCACAAGGTTGAGAACCATGTTTCCAAATAATAGTGTGATATGATTGTATCTTATGCTCAAGGACTATCTATTTCTTGCATCAATCAAGTAGTGGGATCATAATCTTGTACACCATAGAGATGGCTGCATGCATAGCAAGCAAAGCCAATTATGAAAAAAGCATCCAAAGTTGTGTACTATAGTCATGCAATACATTTGCTACAACAAATGGCTGTGTTGTGCCCAGCACTACTTTGTTTCTCTATATCAATGTTGATTAACATCTCACTTACTTCTGTTACTGTCCCAAAATAAGTATCCATTTCTTAAATAAAAAAATTAGTTATGCATGAATTACCAATAACTATTTATGTCTGGACAATGGGGTGCATATATACATACATAAATACATACATACATACATACAAGTCAATGGTCAGCCTAAATGAAGCTATGTTGCAAGTACACCAAATAAAGATGCAACATTTCCACCATACTAAACCTTAGATTACAGGTAAATCTGGTCTCCAGGCAGGGACCATAAAATACAGGTAACTAGTTTCTTTAGGAATGAGTTAAATACATCCAAAATGTGTTACATGGTACATATAATATCTAAGGCTCAAAATCATAGAAAGATAATATATATATGTTAGTACAAGAAAAGAGGAAAGGAATGAATATTACAGGCATCAACAGAAGAGGATGTTAGTGACCTAGCTAGTATTACAAAGGTGATGTTTCAGAATGTTAATTCACTAATCAACTGGTTGAACCAGCTGAGACCTTCGTCTCCTCTTGCCTTCAGGAGTGCACTTTACACCATTTGCGGGAAACTTGCAATTCGATTGTCCTGAGATCCTGGTTGAATGACGTTCCAAGGAGGATTTGACAGCCGGTGATTGCTCTCTTCCCAACTTCTCCCCGTCAACTTTGGACAAACCTTTTCCTTTCGGAGATTTAGCTCTCTTTTTCGAACTTCTGTACTGTGCTTCCACTTTTCTCTGGTCATCCTTGAGTAAGCGAATATGAAAAGGATTAACAGCTGAGTAACATGTAGACTCACCCTGAATTCCCCTCCTTTCCAAATCCACGTCTCCATTGTTCACCTATACACCAAAACATATATACACATTACCCTTAAAATGTACTGGAAGACAACAGGAAAGGATAAACACTGAGCATACCCATATTTTGTAATGAATTAAATGGAATTACCAGTTGCAGAAGTGCAGAAAATGTTCGGGCCACATCGTGCTTTTCTTGACCCTTCACAACATCAGTGAAGGGCATCACTTTCACACTCTCTGCTTTATGTGATAGTTTGTCAAGAATTCTCTCACCATAGACATGAATATCAAATGGAGTGCGCGAGTCCTATCAATAAAAACAAATAAATAAACAAGGCTCCGCAACAGTTCAAACCAGAAAGAATAGGGAACTTAGAAGAGCAAAAATAACATGATCAACTATTGGCTGTAAATGATCCAAATAAAGTAGAGTTTCTGACGTATATAGCCAAAAGATGAGATATTTACTTGCTCCTCCAAGTTGTGCTCAATTTTCTGTTTCCAAGTTGAAACTCTAGCAGCTAATTCAGTCTGCTTCTCAGTCTCAGCAATGCTAGCAAGCAGGGAATCCTACATGGAAGAAACTGGATTATCAACTCATATCCAGAACCAAAAAAAAAGGTCACATCAACAAAATTGTGCAATCAACTGCATAGCTGAACAGATTACACTCGTTTCCCCTGTCATCTATTTCCTGCACTCCGGAAATTGTTGCTTCCTGGCAATTGTCCTTAAGACAAGCTAAGTTTACTAAACAAGATATAAAATGTTTGATGTTTGGTGATAGAAAGCACGATGCAGAGATTGACAGCTGTCAACTGATTACACGAGGCAGCAGAACTTGTTTCAAGAATATGTTCCATACACAACACAACTATGCTATCATATACCAAGATATTCACAGAAGCAGACACCCTTTCTGAAGAGGCTATTCAGGAACAGATGGAGTCCTTCCAATGGATAAGAAAATAAATCACTCTTCACCTCTCTGTGTCTTTATCTTTCATTGACACTTAATAATGGCTTCTTGTATATATATATAGCAAATCCTTTATATTCATAATATATTATACAACTAGATCATACTACCAGAAGTGATCGTGAATATTGAAACAAATGTCCAACATTACGGTTGGCATTCAAACCTTACTTTTTTTTTTAAAAAAGTTAAACCTTAGTTTTTTAATACCCCATTTTTTCAATTGTCACAATATAATAGGGAAATCTATAGCTAGGAAAGTGAAATAAAATGAGAGAAGTTTAAGAGAACAAAAACGATACCATGGAATGAACACACGCTTATAAACCAACTAAATAAACTAAGGTTGTCTAGGAACATGATTTGATTTGAAATTCATTATTTAAAATTTTGGATTTGAAATGTTATATTTCAAATATAAATATAATGTTTGGAAAATCATAAAATTTCAAATGACAAGGTAAGAGCTGTCATTTGAAATCTCATATTCTAGGCATGTTTTGAATGTTGTTGGATTTGACTCGAATCCAAATCCAAATTCTTTGAGTTCCCAAACACCTCATTTGGCTCAAACCTAGCATTTGAAATGAAATGCTGGTTCCCAACACACCATAATAGAAATTAACAAACTACATCTACTATCCAGATAAGGTCAGATATGTATTTACTAGATGGGAGCGACAAAGATCTTCTAGGCTTGCATGAGAATCTGGATCTTCATCTCCATAAGCTTCATTGGTATCAAAGTGGGCTATATTGTCATCATGCTGTGCAAAGACACACATGAGCATCCTCACAAAATAACATTGTTGATGCAGCAAGAAATAATTCTTAACATACCATACCTTTTCATGGTGTTCCGGTACATCATCAACGTCCATATTCTCTGGCATGTCATCATCAGGTTGCCCAAAGTCAGGGAACCCACCATCAAACCCATTGCGCTCATTGTCATCCTCTGGATTGCAAAAAGCAGAAGTTTCATCTCCATTGAGAAGTGATTGTCGCAGCTGTAATAAGTGCATCAGATATAATTTACTATCCATAGAGATATTAAGGATGGCACAGCCTCAGGAAATACAGCACCTTTTCATATAGCGGAGGAGAATTAGAATTGCTTATTTTTTCACTGGCACACCTTGTCTCCCATATTTGTGTGAACTCTGGACTAATAGCACCATGCATTCTTGCAAGAGGGAATAATGTAGTTACAGAACTTTTCTTATAAGAATTTGCCCCATGTCTCCTGGACTGTTTTACTGCTTCAGATGACATATCGAAACGAAGCATAATATCAGATGCAGATCATAATAATAGAGGCAAACAAGCAAACCAAAATAGATAAATGTTCAGAACCTTTTCTAAAAGGCTTCACTTTTAAGTTCCCAGGTGCATGAGGATTTAAAGGCTTCCATGGATCATCATCATCTGAATCATACAAGTCCTCAGGTTCTGAATATTGATCATCCATATCAAATGCTTGATTGTTGCCGTCGAAATTGCCACTGGAAAAAGAATCAGGCCCTTGACCACAGCTGTTGGCTTTAAATCTGGAATCAACTGAAGAGGTTTGATTGCAGTTAACATCCAGCCCCTTTCCAAGACTTGACTTGCGAGCAGATCCCCCCGTACGTCTTGTAGCAGATGGGATGTTCCTGCCAGCTAAGCTGCCCTTGTGAGCACTGTTCTGCTCTTTCCCGCATTGAACCTCTTTCAAAAATTCATGTACTGCAACTGAATCACATGGATCCAATAGGATGAAGTCCCAGTAAAGCTCATTGGTAGCTAACTGCAAAACACATATAAAAAAGTAAATCAGTCTAAATACATAGACAGAAATACATGTTTGTATGAACAAATGGAAACAGCTATACTACCAGATATGATTCTAGTTCTCCGCCATCACCAGTACTATCTAGGCAATCACCTTCAAGAACAACTAGGTTCGCAGGGGGCTTCACAAATTGATTTAAGGGGCCTTCACTGTCCGCTAGACCATCTATGCAATTCTTGGCTTCCACTGCAATGAAAGGAAAGTTTAGCCAATAATGGCACCATAGTACCACCGAAAAGAATGTAGAGGAATAGGGGTACCTGGTACATCATCAAGACACCAAAAATTATCGGTTTCTTTATCACAATCTGCATGAGTACCACTTTCTTCTGGCTGGGCTGATTTGCCTTCTGACTGTTCCTGTAGACTGATGATTCAAAGAAATGAATCACTCAAGATAATTCAAAGTACAGTCCGGATATATAACTCTATTGGTAGAGCAGCTTTATCTAATCAGATAGATGAGATATGGTCAGTCAAAGAATCGAGCTTAATAATTAATATGTTTCCTTCTTTTCATCTAATATCCTTTTAGCAATAGAGTGAAAAACATCAAAGTCCACATCATATGACATAAACACTGTTTGGAAACCTCAAAAATTAGGAAAGCAGTTTTTGTGTTTGAAATCATTTCAAACACTAGATTTGCAAATCCAACCAATTTTGGTAGCATTTCTTTAGGATTCAGTTGGTGTTATCATCAACTAAAAGAGAGTCCGGCACTACCACCCAAACTCTACTATATCTCAAGTATTTTCAGACTACTCTTCTCAAGTCTTACACACCAACTTCCATTTCAGTTGGTGTTGACAAGACGCAAATTTATGCTTTATGCTTATGAGATGTGTGTCGCTGAACCAGACCCATCATCAAGCTTTTGGTGGTTGTTTCACCATCCATTTATAAAAATCATATAAAAATAAATAAATAAAAATCCATTTCCAATTTTCCAGCTTCTAGAGAGGTACATGAGAGATCAAAACCGACTAATGCAGTTACTTGCTTGGGCTCAAGGGCACTACAGGGCAAGGCCCACAAAATAGGTGGGTGGATCAGCTTGCTAGTGAGAAGCCCACGGCCCCAGCACAAGAACGGCAGTGAATCAGAGTTGTGTGAGCATGTGCTGAATCCCATTCTATACATCCCTGAGAGATATGGGTTTGTAAGGTAGGGACAAAGTCAACTCCAGACCATGAGGAATCGTTGGCTGTGACATGGAGTCTAAATGTTTGGTACTTTATAAACTGTTTATTAGGTAATTTCTATCAGATTGACTAATCCAATTTTCCAGAATCTACAGATAGCCCAATTCCCCTAACCTGCAACCAATTGCATTGTTTGAACCAAAGTAAAAGCATATTGCTAATAATATACCTTCCTAATAAAACTTGACAAACCATTATTTTATTTTAAGACTTAAATGAACGTCATAAAGTAGTTTGACCCTAACAAATCTGTATATACTGTAGTTTGAATCCAGATTGATCACAAAGCAAGTACCAACTGGGATGATAAGACCAAAAACATTGAAAAAGTTCAATACACTGCAAGTCAGCTTTATAAAAGGCAATGACGATGAACTCTAAGAACACCTTAAACTGCCTTGGGCAATTGATAGTTTACACGTTGAGACCATGTATCTATCCAATCAACACTTTCTTGCAATACGAAGTATAAGCTAATTGTTAATTCTTTCCTTCCTAATTAGACTAGCATACAGGAACTACAAACTTTTAAGGGGTAATTACACAAACCTTCCCCGTGGTTTTGTCCACAAACAGATGACTACCCAATTTAAAAATTCACGACACATAACCTTATAAAGTATTAGTCCACGACAATTAACTATCTTAAACTTTAAAATCCAAATTTTGTTAT
This sequence comes from Pelargonium citronellum, assembly GCA_036897665.1. Lineage (NCBI taxonomy): Eukaryota > Viridiplantae > Streptophyta > Magnoliopsida > Geraniales > Geraniaceae > Pelargonium > Pelargonium citronellum. Next base: position 9,442 of record JAYMSZ010000390.1, read on the forward strand.
CTAAAAAGACTATTATACCATTATTTTAATATTAATTTTTCAAATAATGGTATCTATTTGAATTTATGAAGAAAAATCAGTAGTCTTTCACATATTATATAATCTTTAGCATGTGATTCATATGTATGGTTTGTGAATTATAAGAGAAAACAAGAAGATTATATCGTGTGAAAGACTATATTGGGAAGCTATGATTTTTAAATTGTATAGTTATATGCTTATGCACAATTTTTTATCAAATCAAATTGTATAAACATTCGGTCTATATAATTGATATTGTTCCTCGTAATTTTGTACACTCGTTTTTGCAATTAACTTCAGTTTGTGCACTTAAGTTTAAACTTAAATACAATACATTTAAGTTTCTTCCATTGAGAATACTGTCATAACTTATGTGTTGGTTATTTTTACTATCAAGATAGGTTTGTGGAAGTGAAAGGTCAGAGAGGAAGTGAAGATGGAGCCAGGGAATGTAGCTAGAAGCAGCAATTTGGTCCCTCCAGCTGCTCCAAATTAACCTCAACAAACTTTTCCAACTGCAACTGATAATATTGAAGTTTTGTTGGAGGCTTTAATTTCTGCAAAAAGTTTCATAAATAACAATAATAATATGGACCCAAATCTGCAAGATGTAAATTGATCAAACTCCAGAAATCTGGACTGGGGACATGTTTGGAGGTTGGTATGTCTATTTATAGCAAATATTGATAGATATATTAAATTTAGGGTAGCTGACCGTATGAGATTTGCTCTAAGAACGCATGTCCGAATCGCACTCTTGAAGGACTTGTCCCGGTTATTGCACCCAATGCGCGCACCTAAAGATGCATGCTTGGTACTGTAGTCTTGAGATGTGTGCTCACATTTATCTCATGACCGCGGATGTCTCACACCCGCGGTTGCTGAGTGCATACCTGCAAAGCATTCGAACACCAAAAATAATGTAATAAGAGCTTTCTATCATCAAATGAGAAAAAGTGATTTGGATATATATGACCAACTAGAGCCGCGAGATACACCTAGGTCACGACCAAGATGCATGTGCCCATGGCCATACCTAGGTCGCGACCAAGCTATATATGTCCGTGGACACAATTAGATCGCAACTAAGGTGTTCAAGTTGCGACCATAACGGTGATTTCTCCTATTTAATTTGTTATTTGGCCGATTCAATAATACTCAAAACATATCTGAAACTTTGAGGGAAGCCACAACGTGTAGGACATAATGGATTATCTACTCACTTCGTCGAGCAACCATGCGTCACTACTCATTGTTTAACTGAGACATTATAAAGGCGACACACGCCCAAAGCACACACCCGAAATCACGTGCCTCGCAAGCTTACCTTTAAACTGTGTCCCGCATGACTTGACCCCAAACCGCGTTCCAACGGACTTTCTACCAAATCGTGTGCCTATGTGGTTGCCAAGGGCATATGCCTACGATAACATAATCATGAAAGTCCATAGTTTTATAGTGGGAGTATGTTATTTCCTCGTGTGCGCCCAAAACCACAAAACTCATCCAACAATTAATGGACTTGCCCCAAGAATAGCACCTCTCACAAATTTAACTAACGATTGAAATGACCATTTGGAGCTGACAGACACTTAGATCGAGACCAAGATGTGCCCATGGCCATATCTAGATTGCGGCACAAGGATATTCTTGGTCGTGACAAACACAATTACGTGTTATTGGAAATCAATAGTATGTCATAAAATATAATCTTTTTATTCTCTGTAGTTAATATTATTTTTTATTTGTTGAGTTAACTGTTTGTATTGTGAAAATATATATATAAAAAAATTCAAAATATAAGCCCATGAGTCTCAATAAAAATAAACAGGCTTAATTTATCTGCGAACAAAACTTAAGCCCATTTTCCCCAGATTTCATTTCTTCCTCCTCTCCGCCACACCCATTTTCTCATCTTCTTCCTTACTAGATACAGAATCCATTTTACAACCTAAATTGCCCGCACAATAATGTCAAGAACATGGTTGAATCGTGAGTCACTGAGCTTACCAGCCAGGAGGAGGAGCCGTCGCAGCGGCGCGCCGGAGCCTGGAGCCGGTTCAACACCGAATGGCTACGTAACTGGTACGGACGGGAGCGAGAACCGTGGACCAGTACTCAGCCCAAATCGGAGTAACGGTGCGAGAAAATTAAAACCATGAAAAGGTAAAAGATTCATCAGGGAAATTGTATTATTCTCTACATGTACCTGCTCAACTCTGTGAATGTATTCAATGCATCATATGATTTCTGTTTTCTTCCCCAATTTTAAAATTTAGCCGTTAAATTTCGTTTTAATTTATGAATTGAAGAATTGTTTGCTAATGAATCTGCATGCGTTATCAACTGTTATCTATATGGGCATAAAAGCTCCTAAAATGGGAAACGTGGGATTTTTTTTTTTTTTTTTTGCATAAACTTTATGTTTGATGTTATGCTGAACAACGTGCACATTATAATGGAATTGGACCGTTTGGAAGCTCCACTGGATGTTGATATTAAGAATAGTGGAAGAGTGGATGTTCTTATTTCTTAACTCTAATAATTTGTCTTTGGTTGGAGAGGTTGGGCTGGGTAGTGGGTGCTGATCTTGTCTGGCTGGATAATAGTGCTGTGTGATCTTATGTGTTTTCTGATGACTTTGCATTACAAGTGACTTACATTGTGAGGGGTAGCAGACGAGTCCAAGTTGTGGGTGTTGATGGGCGTAGGGTTTTGGAAACAACGATTAAGGCTGGTAGCTTGTTCATTGTACCCAGGTTCTTTGTGGTGTCAAAGATTGGTGATCCAGATGGTTTGGAAATTGGAACGTTTCTCTATCATCACCACTCCCAATCATGTGTTCACCCATTTGGCTTGAAGAAATTCAGTGTGGCATGCAGTGTCACTTGTAGCACTAGATGTTGAACTTTACTCATATGAACTTCACTCACAAATTCAATGTGAGTGACTAAAAAGATGAGGTATCTATAATGGTGCAAGTGAAACACTAATCCTAAGGTTGACTTTAGAGTTGGTTTTGATTTAGGCTTGGAATCGTTTATGTTGCCTCCTCCTGTGGTCTCTGCCTCGCTTGTAGATGGGCATGTCTGCCACAGTCCACGTGTGGAAGAAAAATACCTACACATGAGAGAGAGTGTTGATTCAAAAGGTCATCCAATTGTGCACGTGTCGAGCCCACCGATGTAAGAAAAATGTGAGACTCGCACATGAGGGGGAATGTTGAAGGGGGTGAAATAAGTCTCACATTTGATAAATATGTAAAAATAGATATATTAGTGCAAGTGAAATAACAAGGTTGACCTTTTAGTTGTGGAATTTCAATACATATATGTAGCTCATTATTGAAATTTAACAAATACAAAAAGAAAGAGCAAAGATTAAGATATGCTTAGGTCTCCATTCTCAATTCCAAGGTTCATTCATGTATTCTTTTCTTGTTATGCTTTTTAAATGCTAGCTAGCTAAAGTGACAAATTAGATTGACTCATTAAGTCAAGTTTATAATCAAAACATACTTGCAATCTTTTGTGTGAACTTGTTGGCCTTTTACATGGTTCACATGGCTTTTTGCTTGAGTTGGATTGTGTCTTGAGGCTTTTGGGGCAAATGTTGCAGGTACTGTGCTAAATTGGTTTCTAGTTTATTCTAGTCTCCACCAGTATTCAATGTGTAGCAAGAGTCAACTTGAGCTTTAGCCTCTTATTTAAGGGCTTGTTTGGGAGGTTAGCCATAAGTGCTACTGCGTGGTGTTTACCAGCAATGATAGTTTCATTGGTCCTTCATACACATTTGTCTGACAGTGGTCCACTATTTGGAATGAGGTTTGATTTCTAAACTTTAACAAGCAAAAGTTTCTTAGTCATACTATATATTTGAGATCTCTGATTTGGTTATGTTCATATTTCCATGTTTTGTTGAATAATTTCCCCTGCGTATTATATAAAAGGGGCTTTTAACAACAACCAGCAACCATGCATATTTTGCAAAATATATATAAACTAAGAAACTGTATATATAAAACCTTAAAATTTAGACAAGTTGTCATGCAACTGACTGGTCATGGCCATAAAAGAATTGCTCTATAGGCTAGAAACTATTGGCTCAATAACTTAAAGGAGTGCAGAATTTTTTTGTCAGATAAAATATGTACCATTGTAATAAATAATAATGTCCACATGTTGAGTAATGCCACTTTGTATACCAGAAGTCATTTTGTTTCTTTTGTCATTTTGTTTCTACTGCTCACATATATTTCTAGAAAAAAATCATGTTTGGTGGTCATAGTGAAATATAATCTAACATGGTAGGCTGTGTATTATACAGTTCTGTGGTCTTTACATAATTTTAAATCAGGAAGTGAGTCATAAAATTCACCTGTACCCGATTAACCAGTAGGAGCTGCTCATGGTCACACAGATCAAAGAATCATATCATTCTAAAAATATTTCCTACAGGCTAGAAGAGGGTGCCAGCCTTTAGATAAATTTGATAGAAGTAGGATTGCATAGTTACAAGTTTCTTGTTGCCCTATAAGGGATTTGCAAACTAAGACCTTGAATTATCTCATTGCTAGTATATTTGCCATATACAGATGTGTTTCCTGCATTAAAAACAAGCTTATTGATCCACTAAAAAAAAAGAAAACAGAACAAGCTTACAGATGCATATATCATAATGGAGTATGTGCTTCATAAATCCTTGGTTAAAAAAGGATTACCCACAAAATAGCAATGGAAATTTGTCAGGGCAGTAAATTTCCAGAAAAAGAAATATTTTTCTTGAGTTTGAACCCTTTCAAGTTTATATCCATTAACTGATGGATTTTGTGCTTCGATACTGAAATCATATTCAATTAGTAACAGACATGAAGTATACTAGATATAGACATGTCATTTGAACGCATGAGCCGTATGTCAAACTTATTTGAAAGAATTGCCATTTTCTCTTTGAAGAAAAAATTGAATGCGTTAACTGATTTGTTTTTCAGTAATCCCCAAAGTTTACTATCATTTGATGTATTCTATTAGATGCATCTTATGGCTCTAATTTGTAACACTACAATAGTTTCATATTATGCTACAGTGAATCTCTAATTATAATGGCAATTATTTGACTATTAAATCCTTTTGAAGCAATTTCAAATGCAGAAGAATAGTTATTATAAAATTAGTTTCTCCTTTTGTGTTATGCTCAGGTTTTACCTTATTTTCAGGATAAGGAGCATTGGGAAATGAGTTTTATTTTATTATATTATTATTATTTATTAATTTCAATGTTTTTTATATTTTCAAAGTAAAATAAATAATATAATAATATAAAATCTAAATTTTTGTCTTCCTTAACCTTTGCATGTGTTGCACAGGTTAGATAAATCCTTTCATCATTTGCAATTTGGTTACCTCCAGAATTCATCTACTATTGTATGTTGAAGATGCAGGTTAGAAATCTAAAGAATCCTGGAAATTTTGATGAAAAGTGTGAGATTAATAGTAGTTTGACTGTTAACATTTTCTGAAAATGTTTTTCAATATTAACATTTGCCACAACATTGCTAACTGCTATCATATTTACTCCTACATAGTTTTCCCTCATCTTTTTTCTTGTTCCAAACATGGGTTGAGGATGCCATTTTTCCTTTAAGAATCTATTCTCCCTTTAGGGGATGCGTAAATAATTATAGGAACTCAAGTTTTGACTTTGAGAAATCTATTTGTTGTTTTCGCCCAAGACATTAGACATTGTTAAGCTTTATCGGTTAGTACGCACTAGTAGCGTGTAAAAAACTGAAGGAAGTCGAGGTATTGCCAACACACGTGAAATATGGATGCAAATTCAGTATGCGTTACCACCTTCCTAATCCACAGAGTCTAGCTCACACATCACGTGACAGGATGTATATATATGTGTGTTTGTATAACATGGACTCCATGTCACAATAAAGGAAATAGGATAAACTAGGGTTTCTAGTCCTATCTTAGAGAGAGAGGAGAGAAGAAAGGATGAACGGCAGTAGCAGATGCTCTGATCAGCAATTAGGATTGTCAACGTTGGCATCATCATCGTCAGGTTTGCTGTTGCATCCCTTAGTACCATGGTTATTTTTAATTTTATTCATATAGTTTCCTTACATTTGTTTGCGCTACCATCATCTCTTATTTTTTTATTGTATCTTTGGGTCTTTTTGATAACTACATCTAGATTTATAGATATAATTCCTTTTGAACTGTTGATTTGCGAATGGGAACCACATATGTTTTAAGGCTCTATCCTCCTTTTTTTTTTTTTTTTTTTTATAACCAAAGATACAATAAATTATGAACAAATAAAGGGATTTGGCTGAGAATTATCTGCTGACTGTGATCTTATTATTTTATTGTAATAACACATCAATTGTTGGGTGATGTGCTTTCCTTTCATAGTCACTTTCGCCATCCTCTTTCTCATTTTTATTGCATCTCAGGGTCTTTTCATTCCACCTTTCGATCTGTTGATATAATGCCTTTTGATCTGTTGATTTGCACGCTGCAGTCAGAACATCACTTACTGTTCTTGAATCTGTATTTGTTCCTTAATTTTTTTTAAAAAATAAATAAAGGGATTTAATTGATATTTTTCTTCTGGCTATGATCTTTGTATTCAGATGTGCCAATGCATCTATCATAGTGGCCTTTGTATAGATAATATAGGCATTCCACTTTGGATGAACTAAGATTTCTAATTTGATTAAATTGATTTACATTCTGACGGTTACTTTCTTATGTGCCATTGATGATAAGATATCACAATGTAGGATTTTTCTTGTAAAATCGGTTTAAAAGGTGTGAGGGCTGTGGTTGTTGTTAAAACTTGTTAAGTAAGATGATAATGGCTTTTAGTTTAGGAAAAACTTTCGAATTTTGGAGGTGACAATAATGACAGCTTTGTTGGACATGCATTAATTCTGAAATTGCTCAGACACATTTTTTGTATATGGTATACTATTAATGCATGACTTTGTTTTCCCACATTTATTATTGATTATTTGCTATGTGTTGTGTATTATGTGCTTAACCTTGCTAGGTAGGCTCATTTGAGTTGGAGCTTTTATGATGGGAGGAATTGAATATATTCCGAATCCCTGATATTTTAGTTAACATATATGAGATGATATCTATATGAGTCCTTGATTAATGAGAGTGTATCGAAAAATAGGAGCCAAGTCTAATTGTGTACTGAACCAGTTTGCTGAACTTTCAACTGCTTTGAGTCAACACATAAATCCCAACATTTATGTTTAGGATTTCATCTTGTTCCCCATTTATAAAATCATCATTCAAATCGGTCAGCCATTCCTTAGTTTTGGCATCTCTGTTCGGAAACCTTAGCAGGATGCTTAGGCTAGCTAATGATACACATTCATTTACTTGGTTCACATTCATTATTTTTGTATCTATTTATATTAAACGACGGGAACAAATTAAATGCTCAAAATTGTTGATGTAAACTCCAATATCTCACAGTTGTTGCTAGGGAAACATTAGAGATATCATAAGGCCGTAGCTTTTTAGATGATGTTTATGCTTAAACTAGTCTCCAAATATGGACAGAACTTCAAGAGCTGAGATTGTGTGTACAATACATTATAACTCGTGGTATAGTATAATAAGAAGGAATTGATCTCACCGTGCCCAACTAGCTTTCCCTTCCTTTTAAGTTTGCTTCATGTTGCTTAGGTCTTATTTTACTTTGCTTTCATGATTTTGTTGACGCCATAAGCTGTCATGCATTATAAGCCACAAAAAAAGATTTTATTTTTCTAGAAAGAGGGAGAAACACAAAAGCTAATTGTATTATTCATCCACTCAACCTAAATGGAAACTTTCTGATCAGAATTGCCAATTTGTGATATTTGGTGACCTCTTTGGTGTGTATTCTAATGTACATTTGTTATATGCCATATCATGCTTTAGATGGGAGGTCCATTAAAGATCAAGAACATTAATTATCTCTGATGAATGTGGAATGAAATAATGAATAAATCATATCTAGGATTGGAATACCTGTAATAAATAGTTTCTACTACTGAAAACACAAAGGAAGGAAGTTAATTATATCTTGTGCCAAGAATGTAATTCGCTGTTTTGAAGATGAACTGTCGATCAGTTTTGAATATTGTTCTTGTGATAAATGCAGGAACATTGGAAAGTGGCAACTGCGAAAGATCTGATAGTGTCAACCATGATGAGAGTAACGCTATTACTGATAATTGGAGACCATGGTCGGATCTTCCTGGGGATCTGTTTGAGATGATCACAAAGAGGCTGAATGTAGTAGACTTCTTTTCAGTTGGAGATGTCTGTACAAGGTGGAGGGCTTTTTTTGCAGCATTCAAGCAGAGGTTCCTGACATCCCTACCACCACTGATGGTCTTCAAACAACCTTATCCAGATAGCTCCTGTTATTTCTTCAACATGTCCAACAAAAGCATGTGCAAGGTTAATCAGCCTTCATTTGCCCTGAAATTCTGTCATGGATCCTCTGCTGGGTATCTTATCTTGGAAGACTCTGATCACAACTTCATGCTTCTAAATCCTTTCACAAGACACGAGATTCAGTTTGCCAGGATGACCGGTCTTTCTCATCGCCTCTTCCTCAATGATGTCACGATTGTTGCCAGGCTGACGACGTCTCAACTCCCTGTTCTTGTCTCCCTAGATACGTATGGTCGGAGTTTGTGGTTTTGTCGGTCCACCGATGCTGAATGGACTAACCGCTCATTTGCTGATAACCCTTGGAAGATTGTGAACATGGCTGTTCACGAGGGTAAGCTTTATGTTATAACTGGTGAGGCGGATATAGGGGTTCTCAGTCTGAGCTCTCTTGATGTGACATTATTGAAAGTTAAAGGCACCCCCAGCATATCGCCTGGATACAATATTCATCTAATCTCTGGAGACGGAAAACTTTTGATGGTTCTGTCTCATTTAACCATCCAAGAACAAGTGTACGAACTGGACTTTGAGGCCATGGAGTGGAAGAGGTTGAACAACCTAGGCGATGGAGTACTGTTCTTGATGAGCCATGCGAAGTTCTCGACAATGACGAGCAACTCAAGCCGGTGGGGAGGCCGCGGGAATTGCATCTATAACTTGAGTTTCATGGACACCCGCTGTCGCATTTCCTCTCTAGGTGGTGAGATGCTCGAAAACATGGAAACAACGGATGCTGAGGATCCGAATGATGCTAACTACTACATTCCATATTGTTGGTACATCGCCGACCTATATAACTTTGCATATCTTAGCGAAGAAGACTAGTTGAATTTGTTGCATGAGAGGTGAGAAACTTTCCTAATGCCTCTTTCTATTCTTTTATTTCATGGATTGTCAGATGCTAACATTTGAAGAAGCCATGACTGCTCCTTTTATATTACTCTTTCTTTGGGATTTAAGACATCATTTGAATGAGATATTATTGTGAACACAGCAGCATTTGAGGATTTTATAGCTGTTTCTAATCATGGTATTTAATGTGATTTCATTTCAACTGAGTTCTAGACTTTCATATACATATACATAAACATGACCCTGTATTGTATTGTATTAAGTTGACCTACAATCTTACCATGAAAAAATATCAGACAGAGAATATGTAAGACCACAAGTATTATGGAAATTATACTAACGAATACATTAACAAGCTGAAAGGACCGCATCCCATTCAGAGTTGATGGAGTTGGGAGAAGGTGCCGGGCTGCACCATCGAGTAATGATATTGTCATTTGTGTTGCGTTTTCCAATCAATGATGGCCCGAGGGAGAGAATGAACCATCACAAATGAAGATGAAGGTATTGAATTCGTCTATATTTTGATCCCGGGGCTTCTTATCATTAATGTCGTTGCTAAGGTCTGATGCAAGAGAAGACGTTTTCATTCATCAAAATCTTGAACCAAGTGAACAAATTTTACTTTTACTCTCCAGACAATGGCGGATTAGGTGGTCCACTAGTTCAGGTAGTGCGGAGATGGAGAAATCTATCTATCAAAAATGGATTATGGATGTATTTATAGGAAGGGAGTTGCTAATTTTTCCCCACTCAAACAAACAAACAAACAAAACTATAATTTTGGAAGTGGAGCACTCCATAATTTCTTCCATGGAAAGAACCTTTCTATCTAAAGTCTTCATCTCTGAAAAGAAGGCTACTTCTGAGTTTTACCATTTGAAATTGTCCTCTGTGTATGCATGTAGGAAAATTCCGAGATAGGTTGTTAGAAACAATTTCTCCATTCGACAATCTGAGTTTCTTAACTTTATCTTACTCTTGAAACTCATTCGAGCTACGGAACTGTATTAGATCCTGAAAGATTCATTTACCTTTAAACATTCTGATGGCATGACGCCATGACCATTCCTAACTTGCTATTTCATATTATCTAGTAGAAAGTCCCTTTCACTGCAAAGGCTTCTCCAAATCCAGGAGTTAGGAACCCGCAAATGCATGCAATGGATGGTGAAAATAAGATTTTACGTAAAAACAATTAAAACTAGTAAGCAAGGAGTTATAGAGAGACATTTTTATATTACGCCAATAACAGTGGATGTTAAGTGAACATGCAGGACAGAAGATTAACTGAACATGTGGAGCACACTCTCAACTCTTATTTCATCAAATGCAGACTCCAACAGTTGATCCCTACTGGATAAACATTATTTGGGACCAAGAACTATTGGTGCAAGAAGTTTATGGCGCTTGGTCCCCTCGAGGTCTCAAGATCGAGCCTCCCTTCACGTGTTGAATAACTATGATGGTGGGTCCAAGAAGTCCTAGGGAGATTGGTTTGATGATGCATTTACCAGGTAATGAATGTTATTATATGCACTAGAAAAAGGCCAATCATTATGCAAGGTCTCAAGCATTTGAGACCACTTTCAGTCTCCAATTCACTATGCGACCACTTATAGGTGTGGCCTTCCATTTTATTCTCATTACATAACACAAGACCTGACATGACACATTCCTTTTTTTTAGTTTGTAACCAATACATGACAAAGTTGAGAAACTACTGAGAACAATAAAATCAACATATTG
>JAYMSZ010000391.1:0-20535 GCA_036897665.1 Pelargonium citronellum
AGAGAGAGACTGGTAGGTGGAGATATAGAAACAGATTTGGGCTGGGCTGGAGGATTGGAGTCAATTGGGCTCATTAATTCCTTGGGCCTAGGCCCAATTAGTTCATTACAATTGTGTCATGACTAGAGCTGACAATTCAGGTTTCGCAATTAATGTTTTCATGGGATGTTGGTTGCTTGTTGCGGACTGGATTTTGGTTACTTGAATCGTAAAACGCTTTGGTACGAGGAATGTATGTTGGAATGTTGAACATTAGGGATTTAGGATAGGCTTTTGTTGGACAAAATATAATCTTGAGAGGGGTGCGGGTAGTGGATCGGATTTTGAGTTTCATGTGTACAACATAGTTACTTAAATCGTGGAAAGTTCTGGTACGAGGAATGAAAGTTGTAACGCGGAACATTAGGGGTATAGGAAAGTGGATAGAAAGGAATAGGGTTATCCATAACAAAAAATAATACCCCGAGAGGGATGCTGGTTGCATATTTCGAAGCTGATTTTAGGTTTTATATGTAAAACATAGTTACTTGAATCGTGTAACACGTTGGTACGAGGAACAATAGAGGTTATGATTCTCCAAAACAAATGTCTTTTATTCGAAATGGGGATCATTTTTTTCATGCTTGGCTTACATGTTGTAGACTTGTAGTATAACATGACGATCTACTATTAGTAGAAACATGTAGCAACCATAACACCAAATTTCACATTTGGGAATGGCAGTGTATCAAAAATTAGAACCATCCATCATAGAATGTAAATCGCTACTTAAATAGCGATTTCTAGTAACTATACTGTAAAATGTATGGATTTATATGACATAATTCAATCAAAACATAACCCAAACAAACAAAATTGCATATCAAACTTTACAAAATTGCATATCAAACTTTAAGTGCACACGGATTCAAGTTTAAATTGACGACTCTAGTCCAGTCAATGTCATTGAAGTATATGTGGAGAAGACATTTTTACAATTTCTTATTGCTCCATCACTATCACTTCAACATCACCAATCAACATGTCTCAAGTCTCAACCAATGTTTGTAGAGAAGAAGAATAGGAGCAACACAACACAACAAAACACAAGAATAGGATCATCACTCTCTATAATACATAGAGCAACAGCTACAAAACATCCACAAAACACAAGCTAGAGCTCAGCACAGTAACATTTCTTTCTATTTAACATCATAAGGCCAATCCTGTCCAAACACATGAAATCAAATTCCTCAAAACCACCCCAAATTACTAAAACCTTTCAAGTCCTATGAGGAAACTAAAATTCAGCAAAACCCAGAAACAAAAAATAAAATAAAATAAAGCTATACACCAATTGAAAGGCAAAAACACCACCCACCCACACCACATCTTAGACTATCGCAATTTCTATCACTTGTCACCATCGTTTCTGCCGCAACCACCAATCCATCGCCGCAGCCACCAATATTAATAGACTAACATGAAAAAAATGTTTGGGAAAGAAGATCACCAGAAAACATTAAACACGGTTAATGTACTTCTAGACTGGTATGACATCATTCTTGGATGAGTCTTCACATCTCAAAACGATCCCCTCAAGGCTAGCGGGAAATATGCACTTGGTCCATTGGCATCCCGTTGTGAATGGCTCGGGTGGTGGGACAATCATAAGCACATTTTCATTCCGCTGAACTACTCCCATCACACTAACCGTGCTTCCCTCTTTGATATACCTATGTAGATATTAATTGTAACGGTTAGGCATCAACTGGTATATGCTAATATGAACCCTAAAACAAGCCTAAAGCAAAAACCCGATTATGAAACGCTTACCCTTCTTGCAATCGCATAATACGGTCATCACTTGAAAGGTTCCTCTCTCCTAACCACCTGACGAACTCGGGAGCCAACTCTTCGCTAGCTGGGTTGACATCAATGACTATGGAATCATCAACATAAGGAGTCACCCGTGATCCATAGCCAGTCTTAACCAATGCTCTCAACCCAGACTGGAAATCAGAGATGTAAAAGTCGACCACACGTCTCTAGAAAACGAAAAAAAAAAAACAGAAAATCTGAATCAAAATTGCTGTAATTTATGGGCACATAATTGTCCTTCGATGACAATATTGGCAGATCCGTGCTGTAGGCATTATAGAGACATTTATAATTAGAGCACGCTATGCTCATCAATCCTATGTGCATTAGGCAAAACATTAAGGGAAATTTTATAAGCCTTTCAGCTATTAAAGAAAATATTTACTTCATTAATAATACAAAGTACGACATAAAAAAATAATATCAAGAAATGGTAAGTCTAGTTCACAAGATAATGTATCATACACGAGACATATACAATATTTGAGTTACTCACTTCTAAAGATCTGAGTCCCCAGGTAAAACGACGGTGTGTAGGATTGGCGGCTTTCGAATCCCATCCTCGATACTCATACAAACCCGTAGATGTATATACGCATCTAGGGACTTTTTGGAAGGATGACTCGAGTGGGACGTTACCACAGGTAACCACCTTCAAAGATGAAGATATAACATAATTTTAGATAGATCTTAACAAGTTATTTACGCATCTGCAGGTATGTAAAAAATAACAACGGGCGTAAAGAGAGTCAAACACAATTTCAAACACATTTTCCTCAACCATTAGGAGACTTGACATGAGATTTTCAACAACAAATTTAACATAATGATTGGCAAAAGAAATCTGGGCATCAATAGAAAATGTTGACACATTCTTAAAATTCTATCAAGAAAAGGAAGAATCATACCCCGGAGACCTTCACATATTGGCCATTCTTTGCAGTTCTAAGTTCCGCATCTGGATAACGACCAATGAAAGCCATAATAGCTCTTCTTCCCCAACAAGTATTCCAAGAGAATAATGCAGCAACTACGCTGAATAGGATCACAACAACAATAAGGAGAATGGCATTGTGAACTGCTCCAAGAATAAAACCACCAGCAATGAATCCCATTATGAAAAGCAAAACCAATGACCACATTATTAGCTTCGGGAAGTTCCTCTTGAAAGAATAGTCATCATCTTGATTAAGAATCGTCACAGCTTGATTGTGAACAACAGCCGCACCTTGTAATTTCATCGATCCCATAAATTCCAAAGGACCAGATACCTTACGAGGGGCCCCAGAAGAATTTAGTGGGCCTGAAGAAATTGGTCCAGATGTAATGAGACCCGTTGCAGGGATAACAGGAGGAAGAGGGCCGGAGCTTTGGCGGCCAGTTGGTGTCACTCCACCAGATTGTGGACCTGATGACCTCTTCACGGGATCTCCATGTCTATTCAGCGGTCCTGAGTTTGACTTCTTTATTGAAGATGAACCAACGCCTCCCGAAGATACAGGGCCAGATGAATAGCTAGCCCGAGCAGCTGCATTAGGCATGATTGGGCCTGAATGAGAAGCAACACCTCCAAAAGACCCCGTCCTCGAAGGAGCCCCAGTTAGAGGCCCGGATTTCCTAGACTTAGAGCCATCTGTAGGAATATCAAACATTTTCCCCAGCTCTCCGGACTTCTTGATATCACCACCAGTGTAGGGCATGGCTACTGAGGTCATTACAGGGGGCTTCTCTTTTGGCTGCTCAGGCCGGCCCGACACATAGAGGACATTGCTAAGCTGATGAGACGGAAATCTAGAACCCATCTAAACGCCACAAGAAATTCAATGACTAAACACTGCTCGATGTAAACTGATGCAAGACTCAAAGCTCTCCTGAGAACCAAAAGTGATTACGCAACACGAAACACTATATCAGTAACAATAATGAAGGAAAAACATTCATATTAGTAATGCTATCATATAGAACGTCGGCCCGCGCATATCATTAATTTTCACTTCTAAAAACACAATTGTCAATGTGACTCCACAAAATTTACTAGGAAATGATAAAATGATGTTTATGACACACCAGATAGAGAATTTTCAATATTTACAATGGTTTCATGAAACAGAACTGATGGGGTTTGGGACACTGATGACTGACCATCTTCGGAGTACTTTATCCTAACCGCGCAAGAAGGTAAAATAGAACATAAAATCACTTTCTTTCTTTTAATGAACCAGAAATAAATGAGCAAGTAGGTTTTTAATAAATTAGAGTCTCAAATTGTACCAAATAAAATAAAGACAATGGCAGAGTTCGAAAAATAATACACTCAGAACACCATTTTCAGCACCAATATAATAGACTAAACGATAACCAATCACACTATTGCAGAAAACCAAAAATCATGCAGATAAAGATCTAAAGCATAATGTAGAAATAGTTATGTTCGAATTGTTTAATCTCTTTGTCCATATATACAACAATGCAATTCAAAGAAGATCTAGAGTAATAACAAGAGATTAAAGACTAGAGAAACCAAGTTGAGCAAATGAAACACTGTCCATATTTACAGAAAGGTCAACCATACCAAAATCACGACAAACCCAAATAACCATTTTAAACGAAAACCATGAAAATGCATAAGATCTGAAACATAAACACCTTGGTTCTTACATTACTTGTCCATTTTGGTTCAGAGAGCAGTCAATCACAATCAAATGGGAAAAATATCAAATCCTATATTTAGAAAGATTTCACAGAGAAGGCAATAAATAACAAACCACATTGTACTCAGAGAACAAATTCACAGCCCCAGAACCTAAAACATATATATATATATAGATAAATAACTTACACCAATTGAACAAAAATACAAAATTAGGAGAGATCAATGAATGAAAGTAGTAGAGACCTTAAACTCAAAGCTTCAAAGTTAGGTTTATTTAAGGTTTAAGCCAAATGGGATCTTGATGAGATGATAAAAACCTAAGATTCAAAACTCATTTACTATACTCTCTCTCTCTCTCCTCCTACATTTTTTGAGCAGATATTTTCCGGATTTCATGGAAAATAAAACACTCAATTTTTTTCCAAATTTAGAACCAGAAAAGACAGACTAAAAAGTGTGACACCAGTCGCTCAAAGAGAGGACACAAAATAAAAGAAACCATACACAGCACATCACAGCACTAAACAAAAGCACCAGAAGAAATCGAAGAAAAAACTGGGAAGTGAAAGAAAGTTTCCAATTTTAGAAAGTCCAAATCCAAAAACGTGACCAAATCGAGAAATTGAAGCAGACCCAGATCACCCTTTGGAGCATAAACCATGGAAATGCAGAAGATCTGGAGAAGTAGAGAGAGTTGTGGTGGGTTTGTGAGGAGCAAAAAGAGGAGAAAGGTGAGATTTTTATGCACAAACCTGAAGAAGGAGGTGAAATCTGGAGATTTGGAGACATCGTATTCATGGGAAGCTGGTCGAATTCAGGAGACAATAGCACAAAATTCTCAATCTCTCTCTCTGTTGAATGAGCTTGAAAGAGCCGCAATAGCTCAACTGGTTCGTTGTCTCGTCCGGCAAAAAGCTCCAAACTTGAGAAAAAAAATACAATGATTCAGATAATTATAATTTCTTGCTGCACTGCATTACTAGTTTACTACTACTATATTAAAAAATTTATTTATTTATTTATTAAATTCCTTTTTAACCCTTATGTTGTGAAGTTACCAAAATAGCCCAAATTGTACTATCTTCAAACACATTGATATTTTTGTTATTTATTCTCGTACCAAGATATGACACGAAATTAGCTTATTTTCATTCTCATATTTTATAATCGTGTCGTGTGTTATTGTGACACCTCAACGTGTAAACTTTGAATATTATTATTGTTATTTTTGAATCATAATTTTTTTAAAAATAATTTAAACTAAGTCAAGGTGTTTTATTTAGAATATATAAAATGTTATTTATTTCAAAGTTGTGTAAAATAATTTGATGAATCAAAAAGTATTACAAAAATTTAGAATTAAGTTTATCATATAATAATTTGTAATCTTCCAACAAATTTTTACCAAAAATGATTCATTTATAAAATATGTTGAAAACTTTTTACATTATGGTTTAACTAAGACCATAATAAATAATATTTGTGATATATTTCTTTAATAGACGCATTCTTTAAAAAAATTATTTTAATAAAGATATTTGTCTAACTTCTTTGACACCTCTTTTCCAATACCATAATCTTTGCAACTAAATATTTATATGAATTCTCTTTAATGTTAACTGTATTTTTTTTTTCAAACTAAATACTATTTGTTTGCATTCTCTTTAAATTGGAACAATAATATGACAATTTTGGAATAAAATGAATAGTTTGAGACCACAATGTAACATTTTCACTCAAATCAATGAGACAATAATCACAATGTTGCTCTTGAAATTCTTTAATCAAATCACAGCTCTAAATGCACAAAATAACGATTTCTCATTTCTGGGCAAGAATAAAATGCTTCACTTAAATCATTGATACAATAATCAGAATATTGCTCTTCAACTACTAAAATCAAATCTCAGCTCCAAATTATACAGATTTCACTAATTAAGAGTATACGAATGGTTATTTAAACAACACGATTAAGAGATATAAAACAAAGAATCGCCTCAAATCGGATTAATATAGAAGGTTTCATGAGCGAAGCGGGAGGCTAACAATTAAATCCTTAAACACAAAATACTTGTAACGTTATCTTCTTCTCTTTATAACATAATCACATAACGAATAGTAGGACAAAAAATGGAAAGAAATCAGCTTAAAGATATACACGAAGCTAAAAAGAGACGAAAAAAAAACATCAACCCATCTTAAACCATCACACTCGTTGGCCACTTATCGCTACAAACACCTTTGCTATGCCACTTCCATTGATAATATTGGAGAAAACAAAATGTTCTTCAAAAGCATTGTGTACCTGAGAAGCTGCTAGAGCATATTATACTACACGGGTATGACATCAATTTTGGACGCGTCTTCACATCTTAAGACAATGCCATCGAGACTCGTTGGAAAGATGCATTGTCCCCACTGGCATCCGGTTGTTAACGGTTCTGGTGGAGGGACGATCATAAGCACGTTGTCGTTTCTTTGAACAACTCCCATCACACTAACCGTGCTACCTTCTTTTATGTATCTATGGAAACACAAGATCCAATTAGTAGGATTAACAAACACATCATGGGCTAATCTGTATGTGTTGTGACCACACTAAATGCCTTACGTCTGGTAATTCGGGATTCAGATCAGGGCTTTCAAGTTTTGGTTGAAAGGCCTCACTTGAACCCAACTTGCAAGGGGTTTGAGTTACTTCGGGTTTCTAGTAAAAAATGCGCGGGTTTCCCGACCCAAAAATTGATAAGGCAGATTTTGTACAAGCAAAAACAGACCAGATTTTGGGTGCCGATGGGTTCGGGTACAAATTGTCAGCAAGATAAGAATCTAAGGTGGCATTTGGATTACAATTTTTGTTTACAAATGAGAATGAAGAATGAAAATGGGAATGATATTCTCATTCTTCATCTTCCGATTATAACATTTGGTCATGAAAATGACTTATGAGAATATCATTCAATTCTCATTCCAATTTCATTAAAAAAAAGATGTTTAGGATCCAGGTTTTGACTGAGGTCTAACCAAAGGTATAATCAGGCTATTTGTAGCAATTTCAGTTGACTAAACCAATATCTAAGATATATCCAACTTTCAACTTCAACACAATTCTTACCCTTCTTTCAATCGCATCACACGGTCATCACTTGAAAGGTTCCTCTCTCTAAGCCACCTGATAAAGTCTGGGGACATGTCTTTGTTCTCCGGGTTAACATCAATAACAACGGAATCATCAACATAGGGGGTGACCCTTGCACCATAACCAGTCTTAACCAAAGCTCTCAATCCAGACTGGAAATCGGAGATGTAGAAGTCAACCACATGCCTCTGTAGCATAACACAAACTAAAGAATGAGATAATGAAACCTCAAATCCAAAAGACATAAATGTTCATTTAACATATTATCAACATTGAGTAAACACTAAAAAAAAAGACTACATCAGTCAATCACCTCAGATGATCTTAATCCCCATGTAAAACGACGATGTGTAGGGTTGGCAGCTTTCGAACCCCATCCTCGGTATTCATATAAACTTGTTGATGTGTACACACATCTGGGAACTCTTCGGAAGGACGAGTCGAGAGGAACGTTTCCACAAGTAACCACCTTCATAATTGAGGCAAGAAAATGTAAACTATTATGATAAATTTCATTTTGACTGAGGATAAGTATGCATAAAAAGCCCTAAAAGTAAGTTCTTTTTTCTTTTTGCCCACGTGAAAGTATTCAATCGAAGAGCCCACACTGAAGACCCAACTTTCCAAATTACTTTACATCCCAATGTTATATACTACACCTTCCAAACCTTCCAACCCAGATCTAATTTCTCCTCACTATATATTCGGCTTGCACCGTCTGGAGCAAAGAGTTGTCAATATGAACTATATGTTAAACCACAAGCCCATGCATAGATTCAATTTATTGGAGATAATTGACACTTTACATCCCAACGTAAGGCATGCATTGAGGAGAAACAAGAAGGGTACTACAAGCATAATTTTTAGTTGATAATCAATGCAACGAGACTATAGACATATGAACATATTCTTTCAGTAGTCATAGATTTACATACCCCAGAGACCTTCACGTATTGTCCATTCTTTGCAGTTCTGAGTTCCGCATCTGGATAACGAGATATGAAATTTGTGATAGCTTTTCTCCCCCGAAAAGTATTCCAAATGAATAATGCAGCCACAACGCAAAAAAGAACTACAACAAGAACGAGGAGAATGGGATTGTGGACTGCTCCAAGAATAAAACCCCCAGCTATGAATCCCATGAGAAATATCAGACCCACCAAGTACATTATTGGTTTTGGTAAGTTTTTCTTGAAGGAAAATTCATCATCCAGGCTAAGAGTAGTCACCGCTTGATTGTGAGCAATTGCTGAACCTTGCAGTTTCATTGAACCCATGGAATCCAGATGACCAGATGCTTTCCGAGGGGCCCCAGATGAATTAAGTGGGCCTGAAGAAATGGGGCCAGAAGTAATCAGACCAGTAGTAGGAAGAACCGGTGGGACAGGACCAGAATTTTGGCGTGTCACACCACCAGATTGCGGCCCAGATGACTTCTTTACTGGATCCCCTTGTCGGTTTAGTGGCCCAGAATTTGTCTTTTTCATTGAAGCGGAACCGGGTATTCCTCCATTAGATACAGGACCTGATGTGGTATACATGGCCCGAGCAGCAGCATTAGACATGATTGGCCCTGAATGTGATGCAGCCCCTCCAAAAGATCCCGTCCTTAAAGGAGCACCAGCTATGGGCCCGGATTTCCGAGATTTAGAGCCATCCATGGGAATATCAAACATTTTCCCCAATTCTCCTGACTTCTTGATATCACCACCAGTATATGGCATGGCTACTGAGCTCATAGTTGGAAGCTTTTCTTTTGGCTGCTCAGGCCGGCCTGATACATAAAGGCCACTGCTGAGCTTATGAGATGGGAATCGGGAACCCATCACGCCTCTTCAAGAGAACCGCAGCAAAATCACTAAATGTAGACCACTTGCCGTCAGCTAAAGTGGTACTCAGTCCAACTGAAAGTCGAAACAACTAGAAACCATTAAAATACTGTTCACAACAACTAATTTAGCTATAAAATTTAAAATTTTGATAACAAAACTCAAAAGCCATATGCAAAAGTTTGGTGAAAGGCAAGCATGGATAATGAAGCAATTGATATTGCAATGGAGACACGTTAATATCAATCTTTAAAACAAAGACTGTGAGCATTAATACTAGAATGAAACGAAGAAAAAAAATCAACAAAGAGGGAAGCAACCAGTTTACAAATTAGCAAGCAAATCTGACGATACGATCAAAAGACTATATACCAAAAACTGCAGATAAATTATATACCATCATTAGCAATGTGATGGAACAACTTAATAAGCCCAAAAAGAATTCACACAGAATTTGGTTACAAAACTTCCTACCAATAGAATCCCCATAGGCATACCATTTTCCAGGCTCCTAAGTCCTACCTTCAACCAAACAAACCTCATTGCCCAAATCAAAGCAGATTCGAGAGATTAAGGACATAATCATTCACTTCGGTGGAAACTGTTGATATGTACAGTTCCAAAGAAAGATAAAGCAAATAAGAACACTGAGATAATATTCATTGTTTGGAAAAGCTCCGAAAGTAACTGCCAAATTCAGACCTATGTCGTGCAAAGAATCAGAATTAACCTTCCTAAATTCCTAATGCAGGAAAGCGCAGCAAACCAACATCACACATTTGCTAACAAAAACGGAAACGTAATAAGATATGCAGCAACAAGCAGAGGTTTCAAAACATGGTCTGCTTGGTCACAGTTAAAACATATTCATTTCCTTGTACACTTTCCGAGATCCCACCAAAGACTAGAAGTTTCTGTAATCTAAGATTTATATTCCGCAAATTACAATGCAAATCAATCAAGTTTGAAACAAGCAAAATAACCCATATATGACAGAAACAAAGGCATCAAAGGAATCTTCCACAAATTGAAAGGTTGCATATGACAATTAACAACACCATTTCATATTCACAAAACTACCGTAAATGGATCAGAACTGCACAAATCACCATTATGGACAAAACTAAAATCCATGTAAGATCTAAGTGATTAAGCAAATATCTCAAATTTCCAACAACATACACAAAAAGTGGAGTGCAAGACAAAACAAACACCCCCAATTGAGAACAAATTGAGCATCATCAAAATCCTCAGACCCCAACTGAGCAATCTCCACTATATGCCATAAAGACACCAAATTGACACCCAAATTAGAGAAACAAAGCATACACACATCACCATTTCAATCAAAAACAAAGAAAATGTGGAAGATCTACGCAAATAAGCAGAGATTCCAAATGGGTTTTTTTGGAACTCAATACTAAACCAATGAAAACACAAAAAAATAGCACATGAAACACAACAAAGGGCATAATGGGAATTCAAAATTGAGCTCATGGATAGCAAGTGCAGTACCTGAAGTTTGAGGAAGAAGAAGAACCAGAAGTGAACAAGAATATGAAAAATGTAGGTTGAATCAAAAAGAGCAGTACAAGTTGTTGCGGTGATTCTTCAACTGCTGGTGAGACTGAGATCCCATCACCATTACAGTCTCTATCTTTCTCCTCTTTCTCTCTCTAAAAAGTCTCTCTCTTGAGAGAGTCACAACAACTGGTGGGTTGTCTCGTCCGGCAAAAACCACCAAACTCAGGAAAAAAATATATTAAAGTTTAAGGAAATGAATAAATCATTAATATATTGGAATATTAGTAATTGCTTAACCTTCTCTCTCCTATTCAACCTTTCCCAATTATTTATTTCAGGCCCTTTGTAGTATCTATATTCTAAATACCACCCTTTTAATTTTCACATTTTGATGGGGGAAAAAATTTAGATTTGGATTCGATTCAAATCAAATGTTTTGTATTAATGGTTTCATTTTGAACCATCGTCTACTCGTTGTGATATTTTTATTATTTGTTCTTATGATATTACATAATAAAAAGTAAAAAATGGTATATCTAACATTATTAGTTTTGTCTTTTCTATTGTTTTCATCCTCATAACTGACTAATCTCCTTCATTTTCTTTCTGCTTTGTCTCGTTTTCAACTATCATGCAGATGTCGGGTTGTCGTGTCTATCATTCTGTCTTTACAATGTGGTGGTTTCTGAGAATATGTGTACTACAGTTTGATTTATGTTTTTCATGTTATTTTATTTTAAATCGTATTTTAGTCGTTACGGTAATATTATGTTTTATTTCTACTCACTTTGCAGTTGTTTTGATTTAACAGTTTTATTTTACTTACACTGCCTTGAAATAATTGAATTAACAAATGAATTTGTGAAGCAATCTCAAAGACTCTTTGGTAAAGCAAATCATGAGATTTAAGGTAGCTTTACAAGTATAATTAATCAATGGGTACTCAAAATTGTTAAAAATGACAATAATGATGGCGTGAGAATGGGACATTTGATCAGTTGGTATTGATTTGAAGCTATTGCCATCGGTTGTTGTTGTGACATCTATTTCTACATGATCCAAAATGTGAGGGGCTATAATTGTTATCATAAAACTATCTATGTGTATGTATATGAAGTCGACGAGCAATAAAACTTAACTATTTTTGCTCAAAATTTGAGTAGACATGTCATATTATTCGTTAAATATGTGTTGCACGAGCTTACACAACCACGATATGTTTAATAATCGTGTTGTGTTCGTATCGATTTTATCTGAATTAGATATAAAGTTAGTTGCGATTGATGTTACTCTTATTCTCTACTTCCAATTTCTTATCTAATGTGCAATATTTGGGAGATAAGTACAAGCTTATAGGATGAGATAAAATGCAAGCAATTTAAAATATTAAAAAAATCACATAAGAGATCAATAAGTTATTAACCTGCAATATGATTTAACATCGTTTACATACTATTTTTTATACTCACACCGTCTCAAGATAATTGGTCACTCATTTTTATGAAATTTACAAATGAGTGAGTTAAAATTTGTTTTTACACCCTCATGTCTTCTGGTTATTACAAATTCGAAAAGTTAGAATCAACTTATTTTGAGAATGTTATTCACAATTTATAAATACATAGTTAACTAACTAAAATAAAGAAAAAACAAACAACTATTGCGTGACAAATTATTTAGAGAAAACGAACAATTATTTTAGAGCGAAAATAGTGAAGAATCCACGAAAAGGGTGTGAGGGATGCTGCACACTAAAAAAAAAACTCTTCTAAATACCTTTATTTTCTAAAGGGAAAAAATCTTTTATATTTTTATGAAATTGTCTCCACTATTTGTTCTAAATTTAATTATTGACTACAAAAATTAATAAAATTCCCATCTAATTACTTTGGAGTAAATTTTTCATTCCTCGTCCCGAAGGGAGTGGCGCAATAGTCAAGACACACTTCTCTACGTAAGAGATTGTGGGTTCAAATCTTATCACATCGTGTGGGACGAAATTTAGGTTAAAAGAGGAGAGCTCCTCCTATTGTGTCCTTTAATTTTAATATTTTTTACTCGTAACTATACGGTGAGGAGCTGTAGGACTTGGGCTTTAGTGGTTTTTTTATATGGGCTTTAAATTTCTTTTAATATTTTTGTGGTCTTAGACAATAAGGCCCAATTTAAAATCTTATGCTACGGTATTGGACTTGGGCTTTTAAAATTTGTAACCTTCTTTTACTCTTTTTATGTTGGGCTTTATTTTTAATCTTTAAATTTTCTTCTAATGACTGCGTGGGCTTAGATAGCAAGGCCCAATTAGAAAATAAACAAATGCTTCCCCGCTGGCTTGAATTGATCCATGGAAAATGTTGTGGTGGGTGAGCGTGACCATCAGATCAACGTATGAAATTACGAAATATAACTAATCTATACATATTATAAAAGATGGGGGAAAAGTTTATAATGCGTATTACAACATCACGTCATCAAAATTTATGGACATGCTCTAGAATTGTTCCTTTCATAGATATTAGCTTATGGCCTTGTTTGGTATGTCTACTGACGGTCTACTTGAACGTCTATAGAGGGAAATGTCTATAGAGGTAGCTGGAAGTTGTTTCAATGTCTATAAAGAGTGTCAATTTCTTAGCCATTCTCACCAACTTTTATATACTATAATATAGATGAAAATTCTTAATCCTCCAAGAGGAAAAAATGGGAATTGGAGCCAATTCAATCTCAAAAGATTCAGATACAATAACTCAATCTTGTAAATATTAACAAACAAAACCTACCAAGCTTCTATTTCTGGCATCATGAGCCACATACAATCAACTATAGATGTAAGCACAAGAATCTTAACTTTCAGAGAAACAAAACACATGTTAATTTTCTTGGACCATCCTTATCAACATTACAAGAAACCAAGATTTTGAATCATCCATCAGGACATGTAGTCATTCATATCGGCGTCATCAGCGCGCTGCGATGCTCCTTGATCGCTTCCGGTAGTCCTTTTGCTCATGTTCGCTCGCTGCACTAGCCGGACCAATGCTTGAACCACTTCCGACATAGGAGGTCGGAACTCGGGCTCAGGCTGTCCCAAGACGACAATATTGCAAATCATAAGTTTGGTACGATCAAACATAAAGGGTTAAAAAAATCTGTACCGTTGAATTGTTCAAATTTTTAAAAATTGCCCAAGAATTTGTGGAAAAAATTAATGAATAAGATCTTTCGAGAGGCTTAAAATGACGAAATTGACCAATGGAAATGTATTTTTTAATAAACTGAAACAATAGTCACACACATCTCGAAAATCTACGTGATATTAAACATAAAAATCACCCAAAATTCCTCATGAAAAGTTGCACGAAATGAACACAAGAATAATCCAAATCAAATATTAGAACACAAAATGAAGAATTTTTCTTTATTTTTTAAGTTTTTGATTTGTATGACTAAAGAGGCAAAATGTCAATTCACAAGTCCAAAATTGTCCTCAGATTTCTGGGTAAACCACTCTTTTTACTAGTCCAAAAGTGTAAACATTAAAAAAATTCAGGGCTAAAACTTAAATTTTGAACAGCCTGTGAGGTGTTAAGAGGTCAATCTTTTTGGCCCAAGACTTTAACAAATCAAAACTACAAATGCTATATATTTGATTTATGAATTACCTGGACACAGAGAGCAATGACATCAGCGAATCGGGAGAGAGACTTCACAGGGTAAAGCCCTTCGAGAGCGGGATCAACCATTTCAGACAACGCATCAATGTCATGGAGCTGAGGAGTGGCCCAACGAACCAATGATTGCTCGGACCTTGGCCGTGAACTGCCACAGAATGTTGAACTCGTTAGAAAGACTGAGTTTCTTCTATTTTCATAAGCATAGTCAAGAACATCTGGAATATCAAAAAACGGGTATGTCAAGAATTACCTATCAAATGGTTTGCGTCCACTGATTAGCTCCAACATGACCACTCCGAAACTATAGACATCGCTTTTGAGATTATACTGACCGGACATTGCAACCTCTGGTGCACTGTATCCAGATCCCAAGTTTTGATTCAATGCCTGCATAGTCAAATGACAAGAAATGTCAGCATGTAGTAAGGATCACGGGACGTTTCTTCCACAATTAGTAACTTATTGACCACATTATTCAATAAACAAAATATTTCAAATTTGATGACAGAAAATAAGCTACAAAATAGCTTAGACATGTTTTACGCTGAGCAAACAATTAGTGGTTCCACTTTGTTGCATGCTATCACGGGGTTTGATAAGGTTGAACTTTACTAGGAAAAGCCAGTGGAACTCAAATAAAGAACTAGTTGCGCATTATTATCACCAGGACAACTGCTGTGAAGGAGGGTCTATGTGGCTGAGTCGTTTTAGAAATTCCACGAGATTAACAATTGCGTGCGGGAGTTGAAAGGTCAATGTAAAAGAGTATGTTGAGTTCTTTTCTCAGTTCAGTCAGTTACATGAACAAAATTATATCAACTTGGATTATAAACTGACCAGTGGTAAGCAGAAGTATTCGCCAAACCACAAAACTATTTTGATATAGAAGCCATACATGATATGAGTTTAAAATGCTCAGTTTTTACCTGATCGGCATTTGGAATAAAGCTTGCAAGGCCAGAGTCTGAAAGGTGAGGATTAAGCTCTCCGTCCAGTAATATATTGGCTGATTTGATATTTTTATGAACAACTGAAGGCGAGCAAACTTCATGTAGATACCTGAAAAGTCCGTTTGTGAGTACCCTTAAATACCTGCTCGGTATATAGAAACGTAGAGACAACTTGAATATAAAAAAAAAATAGACTAAATTTTTCAACCATCGACTTACTCTAAAGCTCGTGCAGTCCCCAAAGCAATCTTGACGCGAGAGTTCCATGTTAATGGCTTGTTGTATTCGTCTGCTATGTGCAAGAAGTCATGTAGTGACCCGTTTTTATGGAATTCATAAATAAGCAAGTGCATTCCATGCTCTGAACAATAACCCGTCAGCTCCGTTACATTTGGGTGATGCAACCGGGAGATGTCTGAAACTATCTCCGTGAAATCTTCAGAAAATTCACGGGGGAGGGCAGAGGAGTCTATCTTCTTCACGGCTAGAACCTATCATATAGTTGTAATAAAGTAACAAATTAAGAACTAACCTACTAAAATCTTTTGAAATGTTATGTTTATAAATCATATAGAAAAATATAACTTTTAAGTCTAGAGCTGGCAAATGGGTCAGCTGCCCACGACCCATCACTGATCTGGCCCAATCATAGCGGGGCCGGGAAGACAAAAGTGGCCCTATAGACATGCAGGCATTTTTGGACCGACCCTGTTGGCCCATTTGCCAGTTCTTTCTAACTATAGAATACCGGACCCATGAAAAACAATTGTGATACGGTCGAATATTGTTGGTTAGTCAATAAAAGAGAATGTACCTTCCCATCATCAAACTGAGCCCGATAAACACGTCCAAAAGATCCCTCGCCAAGAAGGTTGTCAACGCTAAAGCTACCGGTGGCCATCTGCAGGTCTGCTATTGAATACGAGGTCACATTTAAAGGAGCTGCATTGGTACTTTTCTTGACCACAAGAGGCTCCGTTGAAAATTCTTCTTCGTCAAATGATTTTTGACGATCAATAGGTGGGGGTTTAAGATTTACTGAGGCGGGAGTGATTGTGGAGGAATTTTGCATTGCCTTCATTTCTGCATTGTAACATCACAATCAAAATGTTACGACGATTGGCTTCAAGGTCAAAAGACATGATATAAGAAATGAAATGTATCAATCACCTCGCACATCGTTTGAAGCAAGAGGAGAAAAGGCCTGATCATGAAGCTTCTCTATATCCGAGGATGGTCTCTTGGATCGTTTCTTGAATAAGAAGAATGCAACTATAGCACCAACAACGAGGACAGATAACACTATTCCCGCTACACCACCGGCCCCAATTCCTGCTTTTTTGCTGCTACTACCACCATCACTATTAGATGGGCTGTTATCGCTTGGAGGATGGTTTCTGTCAGGCCTAGTGGCAGGAGGTGTTCCTGGTGGAGGTGGCGGTGCAGGCCCCGTGCTAAATTCATTACCATCTTTACTGTCATATATGTAACTCTTGTTTAGTAAAATAAAATGTTATTATTAGGAATACAAGGTTTACGACAAATGACTAGTAAAATACTCACTGCAGGTTGATGTTTTTCAACTGCTCGGGAATCCAACCAGTAAATTGGTTGTTCGCAATGTTCCTGAAAGCCATAGACGTTTGTAAGGCTAAATTACATATTCCTTCTGTGGAAGAAAAAAAAACATTAATATTTTCTACTGAGTTGCAATTGGTTGCTCACAAGTTTTCGAGGGGAAGATTGGCAAGGACATTAATTGGGCCTGTGAAGTTGTTGTTTTGTAAATACCTGCGGTAAGGTTAGTTAAATAAGCAGTTGGCGACGATAAAGGTAGCTTTTGGATTTAAAAAAATTGGAACGGGAAAGGGAATCAAGAATGGGAACGGTAATGAGAATGAGATTCTCATTCCAAAGCCACTGTTCTGACTAAAAAGTCATAATCCAAACATTCTCGATTCCCATTCCTGGACAAAAATTATAATCCAAACGGTACCTAAATACTACATATTTGCGCTGCAGCCGGAAACTTAATTGATACTTACATGCTAGTCATACTTGAAAGGGAGCTAAAACTCTGTGGGAGGTTACCGGTTAGTCTATTGGAAGAGAGATCCCTGAAGTAGAAAATTAACAAGATTGTAGTCATTCGGTTTCACAGAATATTAACTTAGCATGTAGTTAACGCTTAATGAATAATATTCAAGACTGCAATACATTGTGAAATAGCCAAAATAATATATAGTTAGCTTCTTTAGAGAAGGAAAATAAACACTGAACGGGGTGGAACAAGATCTTACAATACAATGAGGGAAGTAAGTTTCTCAAAAAAGTCACCCAGGTTCTCAAGCTGATTGTGAGCAATGTTCCTGCATTCTCAGAAAGACACAAAGGTAACTGTTAGTTCAAAACTTTGGATTTAAGGTAGTGTTTGGATTAAGACTTTGGTAGCATTGGAAATTTGGAATAGAATGGCAATCAGGAATGAGATTCACATCCCAAAGCAATTTTCATGACCAAAAATTCTCAATCCAAACATGATATAATGAGAATTTCATTTCCATTTCGATTAGTGATTCCCATTCGTGAACCATTTTTTTAATCCAAACACTACCTTTGTGTTCATGTGAATGGATATGGAATGGAAATCACATTCCAATTCTCATTCTAAATTTTTTAATCTAAACACTACTTAGTTCAATCAAGAGAAGATGCCGCTGATTCTACTTACAGTTTCTTAAGAGAAGTCATAGTAGAAATTGAATACGGAATGCCTCCCGTAAATTGATTACTAGCCAAGTTTCTGTGTGTAAACAAATTGACATTGTCAATGAATGAAATCACATGAACAAATGAGAAAATGATAAACATTGAGCGAAGTGGCATTTACAGATTTTGAAGATTTGGAGGAAGTTGGTACGGTATGGTTCCTCCAATATTATTATCGCTCACATCTCTGCATAACATTACAAATTCACTGTTACCGTAATGGAAAAACAAAGAGCAAAAACATGATCATGTGAGAGATAAGACCGGCTAATCTTACAGTTTGGTCACCGAAGTCAATTTGTCGAGTTGGTATCCTAGAGACCCAGATAGTTGAAGACCCGGTAATTTACTGCCAAAAAATTAACAAAACGAACGTATCAGAATCAACTAAATTGTACCCATAAAGGACCATGGAAGGGAACGAAAAAAGAAACAAAAAAAATCACATTTCTGTAACTCTATTGCCTGTGCAAGTAACGCCTTTCCAAGACTGCCCACAAGGATCATTTCCATCTGAGCTCCAATGGGTTAGCTGAGAAGCCGAGTTTAAACTTGTGTACATAGAATTTAGAGCAGAAGCTGCACATCAAACATATCATGTAGTCAAAATGTTTGATCCAACTTGATAAAAGGACATGATCCTTTCACCGGAAACTGGCATTTACTAAATTATGAGTTCCAACTATTTTCGATCATTAGTCGAGTTTGTTTACGAACTGGGTCAGCTTTTATGCATAGCAACAACATTCAAATTCAATCAAGCAATGGCATGAAAGAAACCTAAACTCGCTAAAGCTATACCTTCAATGGTCGAAAAGCAACGACAAGTAAGCATAATCTATGGATTGCATCAAAACCGTCAACCAATGAACAGATAATAAAGTCCCCAACTTTCAACTCAAAACTAAAAACTCTGTACAGATTGTTATAGTCAGCGTCTCCAAGCAAAGTATAGCCCAGAAATTGCATCAAACCACAGAAGTTATCACAAACTGAACCAATGAACAGATAAATAAAGTCCTCAACTTTCAACCAAAGTTGACAGAGCCAGAGGCAGCCACTAATGACTAGAACTAAAATTCAAAGCTTTGCACAAATTGTTATTGTCAATATCTTCAAGCAAAGCATAACACAGAAATTGCATCAAAACCTACATTTAATCACAAAACAATAAACAAATATAATCCTTAACTTCCAACTAAAGCTGACAGAGCCAGAGGCAACCATTAATGACTACAACTGAAACTCAAAGCTTTGTCTAGAATGTTATTAACTTATAGTCAGTGTCTCCAAACAAGCATAACCCAGAATTGCATGAAAACCAAGAATTTACCACAATCCAATGAACCATTTAACAGATATATTAAGTCCTCAACTTTCAACAAAAGCTGAAAGAGCCAGAGGCAGCCATTAAAGACTAAAACTGAAACTCCAAGCAAGCATAACCCAGAAATTGCATCAAAACCCAGAATTTATCATAAGCCATTGAACCAATGAGCAGATAATAAGGTCCTCAACTAAGTTGTCAGAGCCAGAGACTCAAATTTTTTGTACAGATATTATTGCCAGTGTCTCCAAATTGTTAATTTTCAATTAAGAGAATAAACTTTTCCTTGTCATAGTCAGTGTCTCCAAGCAAGCATAACCTAAAAATTGCATCAAACCCCAGAATTTATCCTAACCAGGGAACCAATGATCAGATAATTAAAGTGCTCAACTTTCAGCCATTGCTGACAGAGCCAGAGGCAGCCATTAATAACTAAAGCTCAAAACTTTTCACAAATTGTGATTGCTATTGTGATCTTCAGGAAAAGAAGAAACTTCTCCTGATCAGAGAGCTAATCTCCACTACCCAAAAACCTAATCAGTCAAACCCAAGTAGTGATTTAGGACCAAACCAAAGAAAATGCTGAAGCAATTAAGCAAAATCAAACAAAAGAGCACAATCAAGACAAGTAAAGAGATTCTACAACTAGAGATTGATTCAAGAACATACCATCTGCTGGATCTGTGTCTCCATTGATGGAGCTTGGTCTCATTCCCAGAATGCAAATTGTGAGCAACACCACCATCACCCTCCAATCCATCTCTCTCTCTCTCTCTCTCTCTCTCTCTCAACCCACATAAAGGTTTTATA
>JAYMSZ010000392.1:0-20530 GCA_036897665.1 Pelargonium citronellum
AAAATATTATTACCCCCCTCAAATTTTTTAGCCGCTAATCACAACTGGAACTGTCACGGCACATTAAAAGCGATTGTTAGTTCATTAACGTCACAAATGCAAGCATTAATGGGAAATCAAGCCGACCTTCCAACTATCAAATAACACAAGATAATTTTATACACAAACTAAACTTGATCAGCCAAACAGGTCCTTAAATCCCAGGCCCCAACAAAGCAAGCAGAACAAAGCCAACCCATCTTGAAGATTTCTTTGTCGCGAAGCAAAACAAGCGAAAAGGTCACGTCAACGACTTAAAAGCGCTGAGAAAACAACGCTAAAAATTCGATTACCACCAAATCTAATCCAAATCCAAACAGCTTAAAAGCTGCTTTTCCTTAACAACTCCCCATTCCGCAGACCAAACGAGACCCAGAGGTCGGACTCGGAGGCGTGAGCTCACGACTTGTTAGCCAATCAAAACTCGCCGCGTGGAGTAAGTGGACCCCACCGATGACGTGGCGGAGAAAATAGAGCTACTACGAACGAGGCGCGGAGTGTTTCGTTAATTAAGCTTCTTCCTCTTTTCTAGGGCTCTAAAGAACACAATTTTTCAAAAAAAAAAAAAAAAAAGAAAATTGAAAATTAAACCCCAAGAACAAAAAAATTCAGCTGAGAAGCGAGCACAGATCGTCTTCTTCGTCGACGTTGCATTGAATCGGAGCCTGAAGAAGAAGAGATCTTACTGGATTTGGAATTTCAGGATCGATCGGAGGATAGAGATACAGATAGCGAGAGAGAAGACAGATTCAGCTGATTTTTTGGTGTTTTCTTTTTGAATTTTGGTGGTGATTCGATGAGATCCTTCTAGGTTTTTTCTAGAAGGTTCGGGATCTGGTGCCGTAGACGCGATCAGGACCCGGCGAATCGCCGGATGAGAGAGGGAAAACGATGAAATGGGTATCATTGCTTAAGGACATTAAAGAGAAGGTTGGTTTAACTCAAACTCCTCCTGCTGCTGTTGCTGCTTCTTCGTCGTCTCCGAGCCCTCCTGCTCGCGATGATGCTTCTCCTGTTAGTCCAGCCTTGTCGCCCTCTCTCGCAAGGTATTTATCCGTTTGATGAGTGATTTTACGATCAATTTGTTTTCGAATTGCGGTGATTTTGGTGATGCATTTACCTGAAATTTCTTTGTATTTTGCGGCTTGAGCTCCACTGTTTTTTGAGCAATGATCTGAGGTATTTTGGCTGTTTTTTTTTTTCTTTTTTTTCTTCTGTGTTTGGAGTAGGTAGATAGTGACTGCGAAGGTGTAATCTTGGTGTTGGTGTTTGGTGAAGTGATAGCTTATTAAATTAAGTTTGAATTGTATTGGAATCCTGCTTGGTTGTTGATATAGGTCTAGCTGCAGCTTCTATTACTGCTGCTGTGGTAGAGTTTGCCCAATTTGTATGCCTACAAGTGGTTCTTGTATGCAGTTAGTATAGAGTTTTGATAGTTTAGTTGATACCTAACATTTCAAAATTTCAGTCTTCACTTGTATCGGGAGACGGAGAGTAGTTAGTTTATTAATCACTTATTGCCATTTGTGATGATCATTTTTGTGTATTGATTATGCTGCATAATGTGACTCATTCCCCTTATTTTGTAATTAAGTCACCAGAACTAGATAGCATCGGTAGTTGTATCTTCAGTTTTTAACATCTAAACAAAAAGGCCTTGCTTTAAGATAGGTAAGATGTATCAGTAGCTAGTGTGGCAGCAAGTAGAGGTAAGAATGGTGGAGAAAGGAATTTCAAGGAGCATGTTGTAAGGTGTAGCATGTGGGGAGGTCTATACTGTAGTTTCCATCATAACAGGCATTTACATAATTTCTTAAGAACCTCAATATTTTAGAAAACAGGACTTAAGTGTTGTATGTGAAACCTAGCTTTTAGAAACGGCAGTAACAACTTGGAATTAGTGAATTGTGAATATTGATTGTTATCCGATATCTGATAGTGGTAGTTGGATTGGAGGGCTAGAATAATGTCGCTTGCAAATCAGTTTGGAATGGATAGAATAAATGATTAATTGCTTGAGGCTTGGTTGAAATGTTTTGCAATCGTGATCTGGGATGCAAGTCAGTGGGAAGTTAAAGTGCACCGTGCCCCTAAGATGAGCATTGAAATAGTTCACTCATGCTCACATGAGTGGATATACAGGGAAATAGAGTACGGAACTAGTCTGCTCGAGTCTTGAGACAACTTTGATGTCCTTTGGGCACCACAAGTTAATGGTTTATGGAAGAAAGTTATAGAACAAGTCATTATCAAGTGCAACAAAGTCAAAATCGCACCAAAAGAGTGTATCACTGATTCAGGTAAGTTCTAGATAAGGATAAAGGAAAGCTAAAAATAATGCCAAATGAGCCAGTAAAAATAAGCTGATGGCTTGCATATGCAATGAAGCATGATCCAAGTAGGGCTGGATTGTAAATCAAATTCATGTTTTTACTGAAATTAGTTGGTAATTGATGACTTTGTTGTTTTCTGCAAATGATGTCCATGTTTAAATGTTGTAGTCTTACACAAGTAATCTTATATTTTCTTGCTTCCTTCTATCACTGTATCTTTAGTGTAGAGTGCTATAGCCAAATGGTACCAGTTTGTCCACCCTTGATAGTTTCTATGATCCACAACTATTCATCATGACCCCATCTTCATTCTTATCTTTAAAAGCAGGGATAAACTTGAATTGGAATTGGACTTCAAGAGATTCTGGGAAGATTTCAGATCATCCAGTTCGGAAAAGGTATTGCTTTATTCATATTCTCTTGATAGTACTTTTGTTTACCATCCATTCTGTTATAACACTGCACAGACTAAAAGATTGGACTATAGTTGCTGATAGCTCTTCTGTTGTCCATGCAGGAGAAAGAAGCGGCCTTGAATTTTTCTGTAGATGTTTTTTGTAGATTAGTGAAGCAACATGCTAATGTAGACCAGTTAGTTACCATGTATGGGCACATTCGACGGTTTCTTCTTTACCTGATTTGTTCCGCATATTTAACGTTCACGCAATTGCATGACTATGATATGATGATTTTTTGCTGGAGTTACCTTTGTAATTTAATTGAGTTATTTATTGAGTTTGTTGCGCTTTAAAGAATAAGGGTTAAACTAACCAGACAAACTGTTATGTTTTTATTTGGTTTTACAACTTTCTTTTTCTATCGGGTGCGCTGCGGGGAAGCTTTTGTTATGCGGATCATTGTGTAGGCATTCATATGTTTGCTTACGTTGTATTCTGTTGCCACCAATACCCATAATTTTCTGTTATGTCATGCAACTGCTTATTGAGACTATAGAAATGAAATAATACATTAATTTTGATGTAAGAATAACTTGCACAAACACTGATGTCATCCTGGTTACACACACACACACAATAGTGCTCTATGTTTCTTGTGTTATTCTTGTTGTTGTTCAGATATTCCTTTGTTAAATGCTTATGGTTTACTCTGTGAGATGTCCCACGGGTACCTATAATGTTTTATACGTGTATGGTTAGTGATATTTTTAATTCTTGTGATTATTTTAAAGCTTTTTTCTTGTTTCAAGGGGGGGACATATTTCTGTATAATGAAAAAAATTTATGTTTCCCTCAGTCCTTTGCATGTTTCTTCCAGTGACATTGTCAAGTTCATTTGAAAGTTTCTATGCTCTTCTAACTGAAATCCTTGTTTAAAATTTACATTTCCATGAATCTGTATGGTTTTTCTTCTGGACAAGATTTCTATTTTTTTTTTTTTTGTAGTTACTCCCTTTACATTGTTAGATTTTAGTGGAGGGATGATTACTTGTTTTGATATATTGGATTGTTGAAAGTGAGCAGCTCTGGCTTGTTTGCCCTTAAATTATTTGCAAGTATATTATCTTTGAGCCTATTTACCAATCCTGTAAATGTTGACAAATCACAGGTTAGTTGAAACACACATATTCTCCTTTGTCATTGGAAGAGCATTTGTAACAGATATTGAGAAGCTAAAGATCAGCAGCAAAACAAGATCTTTGGATGTAGAAAAAGTGTTGCAGTTTTTTTCGGAAGTCACAAAGGTTTACCTTCTTTTGTTTCCTTGTTCA
The DNA here is from genome assembly GCA_036897665.1 of Pelargonium citronellum. NCBI lineage: Eukaryota > Viridiplantae > Streptophyta > Magnoliopsida > Geraniales > Geraniaceae > Pelargonium > Pelargonium citronellum. Next base: position 4,102 of record JAYMSZ010000392.1, read on the forward strand.
TGAGATCTCCTTTAATGATGTAATTGTACAAGTGCATGTGCCAAACAGGAAGAAGCTGTACTCATTCATGTTTCTTGCAGGATGGCATCAGTCTGGGTTCAAATTTGTTAACTGCAGTGGAAGTCCTTGTATCTGGGGTATATCTCCTTAATCTTCTGTATTTTGAGTAGATTTATCACCTATATTTCCTGAGGTTCAGGTGGTAAAATCTTTCTATTACTTTTCTTTATAGATTATGTACTCTGTAATCATTTTCCTCAAAAAAGTTTTGCACTGTGACTAATATGCATAAACTTGTCAACTGTCATCGAATTATGTTTAGTTCATCAGTTGTATTGCAACCAGAGTTACTCTAATATCTTTTGATTTACACATGACAATCTCTGACATACTAATAAAAAGTGTAAAAATCTGGTTATTTCTGTGTTGTCCGTTGTTTAAGCCCGTAATAGTATATTTTCTATTTACAGCCTGTTGACAAGCAATCTCTCCTTGATTCTGGGATATTGAGTTGCCTCATTCATATTCTCAATGCCCTTTTGGCTCCTGACGGATCAAATGCAAGGAAAAAGGCTACTGTTGATGAAGAATCATTGTTAGCTGAAAAGGATAATGGCGCTGATGTGAGGCAAAACCGTAGGCTTGAGGTTGCTCTCTTGACATGATTTCCTTGCTCTTTTCTATTTCTGGTTGGTAACCTAACATGTACAGTACTGAATAATAGTTTTCATTGTTTTTTAACGGTTTCTGTAAAGTTGGCAAATGGTAGATTGATGTTTGTTAGGGATTTTATTGGCTGTAAATTAGGATCTCTCACTTTGTAGATTAGTTCTATGTGTAGAAATAGGTCAGCTTGTAAGTGAATAAAATTTGAACAGTTAGAAATAGGCCAGCTTTTAAGTGAATAAAATTTAAACAGTTCTCTTTCCTCTTTGCTAGTCAACATGGTATGATAGTAGATTCTGGTCTGGGCTTGTGGCTCGTTTGCATAACCTCTGCTTGTGGTCTACTGCCCACATACAGAAATACATGCATGTAGTGGCTCATATGTAGTTGAAAAATGTCTACACGCAAGGGTGAGTGTTGAAGTGAAAACCTCTAATTTGCATATGTTGATCCCACAGTAAAATGAGAAGGCTCACATGCGAGTGTTGGATAGAAAGACTACACAAGTCCCACATAGATGGGGAATGAAAAAAAATTAAGCTACATATAAAGGTGAAAGCTAGACCCAACTAACATGGTTGACCTTTTAATATGAGAAGCCAAAACCTTTATATTATATGTAGCCCAAGACCTTAGATCTCAAGTATATTATGTCAAAGAATAGTTTTCACTGCTTTTTATGGTTTCTACGCCACTAGCTCTGTGAAATGGCTTTCACATTGTTGATTTTTGGATTGAACTCCGCCGTGCTCTGTGTTTGTCGAAGCATTGCTAGTTACCCTATGCCTTGTACCAGAAGTTCAAATTTCCCTTATATTTTGGACTACCTGAAATGTTTCAGGCATTGATGAATTTGGGAGAAGGGGCTTTCTCTTGTCTGACAAATATGGAATTCTAAAGTGCTGTTTCATATTCATACATTTGTCTGAGTAAAAAGATATGGGTTTCCAAACTAGATTTGAGGTGTTCTGCCTAAATGTGATGAACTGATTAATAAAACCCTTTTTATTGTTGCTAGGGCATGATGAATTACCTACCTAGTTTTAGATAAAAGCTTAGACATTAGAGTGGACGGATTGGATTGTTCCTGTTGTGTGGTTTTCTATTGCCCAGTTCATTGCAGTTAGTCTCACAAAGAACTTGGCTAAGTTATTCTGGTTAACTTCACTCTAATAGTTAGCTTCATTTAGTCTTGCCTTGGCAGTGTATTAGTACTTGGAAACTCAGTTGAGGCATTTTGTACAACTTTGTTATACTGACATTTTAGTTATTAGGTCGCTCAAATTATTTGTAATTTTTTTGTTCATTATGTGTGTTAGCTGTGCTTTTAAAATTTGAGTGAAATGTGATTTGGTATCAGTATGTCTGCTTGATGCAGATGTTCTACTGTGGATGCAAATAACGAGAATGATACTTATGTTTGTAATCTGCTTTATTCATGCAGGTAGAGGGAAGTGTTGTGCATATTATGAAAGCTTTGGGAAGTCATCCTTCAGCTGCACAGAGTTTAATTGAGGATGATTCACTTCAGTTACTGTTCGAGATGGTTGTTAATGGGTCTTTGACGGTGTTCTCCCAATATAAGGAGGATCTTGTTCCACTGCACACCATGCAGCTTCATCGGCATGCAATGCAGGTAAATGTGCAACATTTTTTTTTCTTTCTGAATTTTGGTGAATGACTTGTTATCATTTTTTTATACTTTTAAGGATTTCATAAAAGTTTTATAAGATGTTTTGTTGATAAAATTTTTGCTTTGTTCCAGATACTTGGTCTTCTACTGGTCAATGACAACGGAAGCACGGCCAGATATATACACAAACACCACCTGGTATGCTTACATAAATAATTATTGTATTTTTATTTTATGCTTGTGAAAAGGTTTGATGATCTCTTTGGAACTTGTTTGTTGAGTAATACTTTCCTTTTTTAATCCTTTTCTTTCTATTTTTGTTGGAGTCAAAGTCTTTTGGCGTGTACTGTGCTGTTTTTTGGTTCCTCCATTATTTTATTTTTGTGGGACAGTTTTATAATATGTTGAAATTTATAAGGCTGATGCTGCTTTTTCAGTGGCCAAATATTTTTCACGCATTTTAGCATCTTACTTTCATTGATAAAGATAGTGTTTCTCTAGATAATTCTTTTTGCTGATCTTACAAGTTTCATTTGAATCAGTGTTTGTAGGACTTAGTAATTATTTGTTGCTTTTATCTGGGTAGTTGATATGAAGCATGTGAGAAGCTGCCATGATTACTTGTTATTCATGCCATATTTAATAAAATGAAATTAATGCATCCTTTAAACTTTTGTACATACATGATATTACATATACCAATGCCCCTAGGTATGTTGGTTTTGCATAACCGTTGTCCTTTTATATTCATAGCAATGCAAATTATATTGTTCTATGTTTGTTTGTATGCTTTGGTTGATGAAATAATATATATAATATGTGTGTCTGTGTGTGTGCGCAAGGTAACACATACCTTGAGGCAAGGTCCATAAGTTTGTCTAACTAAATTCCTTATAATTTATTTCTGTAAGCTCTTATTTTTGTTTAGAGTGGTTAACAGATCTTGGGCTTTTCTACATTTTCCATTAAATTTTGGATATGTACAACAATAATTGGCTTGGAATCGTTTTATGTTTCTTTCGAATGCTTTTCTGATTCTGTGCTAAACTGTTTTTATATGCAGATTAAAGTTCTTCTTTCAGCTGTTAAAGGTTTCGACCCTGATTGCGGTGATCCTGCCTATACTGTGGGCATTGTAGACTTGTTACTTGAATGCGTTGAGTTGTCATATAGACCCGGTAAACCTCTCATTAAAATCATCCTTCTTAACTATGGGGTAGCCAACTATAACTAAAAAGATCATATATATTCTCTTCACCTTTTGGAGTAATCCATAATTTGAGCTCTTGGGTGTCAATGAACATTGTCTTATGGATACTGTAAAGTCTACTTTTTGTGTTTCCAATTCTTGTAGCTTTTGATCTATTTTATTTTCTTGCTAATTTGTTGATATTTTGACTCGTAGAGGCTGGTGGTATCAAACTAAGGGAGGACATACATAATGCCCATGGTTACCATTTTCTTGTTCAGTTTGCATTGACTCTGTCCACATTGCCAAAGTATCCGGGCATTCAGTCTATTCATCCCAAGTCTTCTTTTGACTCTCAGACGATAGAAGATGTAGAAGACCGGGATTTCATAGGAAATAAGGATGCTTCATCTCAGAATCTGTCTCCAACACTCTCTAGGTTGCTTGATGTTCTTGTTAATTTGGCTCAAACAGGTCCATCTGAATCTATGGGTTCAATGGGAGGGAAAACGTCCAAATCTCATACCAAGGCTGGTGGCCATAGCAGAAGTCATGGGTCTTTTGACTGCCTTGCTGATGATACTTGGGAGAAAGACAGTAGTAAAGTTAAAGATCTCGAAGCGGTGCAGATGTTGCAGGACATCTTTCTGAAAGCAGACAGCAGAGAGCTGCAGACAGAAGTATTAAATAGAGTGTTCAAATTATACTCTAGTAATCTTGAAAACTACAAGTTATGTCAACAACTGCGGACAGTTCCCCTCTTCGTCCTAAATATGGCTGGTTTTCCTTCATCTTTGCAAGAGATAATTTTGAAAATCCTTGAATATGCAGTAACTGTAGTAAACTGCGTTCCTGAACAAGAATTGCTTTCACTTTGCTGCTTATTGCAGCAACCAATAACATCAGAATTGAAGCACACTATACTTTCCTTCTTTGTGAAACTAATATCCTTTGATCATCAATACAAGAGAGTTCTACGAGAAGTTGGTGTGCTGGAAGTTCTGTTAGATGATTTGAGGCAGCACAAGTTTCTTTTTAGTTCAGATCAGCAAAGTGTTAACCCTAACCAAGTGGAAAGAAAATCTTCAGGTAACTTCAAGAAACACTTGGACAGTAAGGATGTCATCATTACTTCACCCAGACTAGTGGAGTCTCCTACAGTAAAACTTCCTATTTTTGAAATTGAAGATACGATTGTTGTTGCATGGGATTGCTTGGTTTCTTTATTGAAGAGAGCAGAAGCCAACCAGGCATCATTCCGCTTGGCTAATGGTGTGGCCACTGTTTTACCATTTCTGGTGTCCGATATTCATCGTCCAGGGGTTCTTCGGATATTTTCGTGTCTGATCATTGAAGATGTTACACAGGTCTGAGCATTTTTTTTGAGCTGTTTGGTAGTTTGAACGTGGACAGATCTCTGTCCTTTTCTTCCCTGCTCTAATTTTAACCAGTTATGGCATGTTTTGAACTACTAAATAAACTATATCAAACACTAGCATTTAGAATACTTTTCTGAATAATATTGCTTGTGTGCTTGATAACCTCATTCTCTGTGCAGTATCACCAAAATGATTTATTGGATTTTTTTTTTATCAGGGCCATCAAGAAGAATTAGGTGCACTTATTGAAGTTCTGAAAAGTGGGATGGTTACAAGTGTTTTAGGCTCTCAGTACTCTCTTCAAAATGATGCAAAATGTGACACTATGGGAGCTTTGTGGCGGATTCTGGGAGCAAATAATTCAGCTCAGAAGGTCTTTGGTGAAGCCACTGGGTTTTCTCTTCTGCTAACCATACTCCACAGTTTTCAAAATGATGAAGGGCACCGTGATCAATCTTCTTTGAAGGTTTATATCAAGGTGTTTACATATCTCTTACGTCTTGTGACAGTTGGAGTGTGTGATAACACTATTAACAGGTCAAAGTTGCATGCAATCATATCATCCCAAACCTTTTTTGATCTTCTAACTGAGTCTGGTTTGCTTTGTGTGGAGTGTGAAAAGCAAGTCATACAGTTATTGTTGGAACTTTCACTTGAGATTGTGCTTCCACCATTCTTAACTTCAGAGAATGTCACATCATCTGTCAGAGCCGAAAGTGAGTCGGCTAGTTTTATTTTAACAACCTCATCAGGTTCATTTAATCCTCATAAAGAACGAGTGTACAATGCTGGTGCTGTCAGAGTTCTTATAAGATCATTGTTACTCTTCACTCCGAAGATGCAGTTAGAAGTGTTGAACCTAGTTGAAAAGCTTGCTCGTGCTGGATCCTTCAATCAAGAAAGCCTGTCATCTGTTGGTGAGGCATTATTCATCTAGTGCTCCAAAGGCTTCTTGAAAATATTTATTTGTTTTCTTATTATATACTTGCGTGTTTAGGTTGCGTGGAACTTCTACTGGAGACAATTTATCCCTTCCTTTCTGGTTCATCTCCTTTACTTTCCTATGCTCTGAAGATTGTGGAAGTTCTTGGGGCTTATAGGTAGATACTTGCTACCATGACTAGAATTAATTGCATCTTAATAATTATACTACTTTATGCCCCATGCTCTGCATGTGTTTCACGGGAATATCTATAATAAATTAAATAAGGTTAATATTTTAAAATATATTATAAAATTTAATAATTGATCATTTTTTTTAATTTCTAATAAATTAAAATCTTATGAATTGTATATTTTTATGATGAAACAAAATTTTTAGTCAAAATTTAAAACCCGACGATGAGTTAGTACTCATTATAAACCTTTTATTATTATTGTATTTTTGGTGTATACGTTGATACCTATAAATATTAATAAAAGTGATGTATATTTAATGTATGTAGACTTTGTATATAAATATGTATATATTTAAAAATGGATGAACTTCATACTATATTACAAATACATAACTGGCAATTATTAGAGAAAAAAAATACGTTTAGAAAAAATGAAATAACAATAAATATTTTTTAAGCAAAACAATCTGAGTATGTCTTATGGTTTTTGCTCTATTTATTTGTCTTTATATATTAAAAACTATGAAAAGAACTCAAATTATACAGTTATTACCATGATCAAACCTATTAAGTCTTACAATTGCACTCTAGGTAAGTTAACGACTAAAAAAAATATTTAATTAAATATAAAACTGATCATTTACATATTTAATTACAAAAGTTACTTGCTTATGAATGTGGACCTTGACGATCAATCAAATACTACCCGAGTTTACACTTATAGTATGTTAATAAGTTGTAATCAATAAACTTGTTGGGTTATATATTTATAATTATGTACTTTCCTATGCTTACGGTAGTTTGATTCTATAATTAGGCAAAACCTTATACCAGGACTAAAATTTTGATGAAGCGGCGCTATAATATGCATTATAAACATGTTTTTTTTTTCTCCAGCTTTTATAATATGTATATATATATATATAGATAGTTTTTCTTTACCGGTTTTCTTTTTATGGTTAAATGAGGTTTATATTTCTGGTAACAGGTTGTCTGCCTCAGAACTTCGACTGCTTATTAGATACATTCTGCAAATGAGACTGGTAAATTCTGGTCATAGTATTGTCGATATGATGGAGAGGTTAATTCTCATGGAAGATATGGCCTCAGAAAATGTTTCTCTCGCACCATTTGTGGAGATGGATATGAGCAAGATTGGACATGCTTCCGTACAGGTTTCTCTGGGTGAAAGATCATGGCCTCCAGCAGCTGGTTATTCATTTGTTTGTTGGTTCCAGTTTCAGAATTTTTTGAACACACAGCCGAAGGAAACAGAAATTTCCAAAACTGGTTCTTCCAAGAGGTTGAATGGTTCTAGCGGGCAGCACCCAGAGTCACACATTCTCCGTATATTCTCTGTTGGTGCAGCTAATTCTGAGAACATGTTCTACGCAGAACTTTATCTTCAGGAGGATGGTGTATTAACCCTTGCAACAAGCAACTCTTGCTCCTTATCATTTCCTGGCTTGGAACTAGAGGAAGGAAGATGGCATCACCTTGCAGTTGTTCATAGCAAACCAAATGCTCTCGCTGGATTATTCCAAGCCAGTGTTGCTTATGTGTATATAAATGGAAAGATGAGACACACAGGGAAACTAGGATATTCTCCATCTCCACCTGGAAAGCCTCTTCAGGTAACCATTGGGACTCCAGTTACCTGTTCAAGAGTTAGTGACTTGTCGTGGAAACTCCGTTCCTGCTATCTTTTTGAGGAAGTCCTCACATCGGGTTCTATATGTTTTATGTACATTCTTGGTAGAGGATATAGAGGAATCTTTCAAGACTCCGATCTTCTTCGGTTTGTCCCTAACCAGGCTTGTGGTGGTGGTACTATGGCTATCTTAGATTCACTTGATGCTGACTTGCCTATGAATTCCAACCCACAGAAATTTGATAGTGCCGAGTTTAAGGCAGATGGAAGCGGGATTGTCTGGAATTTGGAACGACTAGGTAACCTATCGTTACAGCTATCTGGAAAGAAACTTATATTTGCATTTGATGGAACATGTACAGAAGCTATTCGATCATCGGGCTCCTTTTATATGCTCAATCTTGTTGATCCTATGTCTGCTGCTGCTTCTCCTATTGGGGGTATGTTACTAACTCTCCATGCATAGGTTATTTAACAAAGTTCTTAAACATAGAACTAATTTGTATGTGTTCAACCAAATCAAATTAGCAAAATCTGCTTACTCTGTTTCTGAGAAGTCATTCCTCCTCTTTTATTATTATTTTTATTTATAAAAAATGATATTAGGTGTGAGCCTGCTTATACTTTCCTTTTTGTATCTTCTTTCTCTCCTTTTGTTTTTGTTTCTTTCTGTTGATATTAGCACTCCATGAGCTTCTTGCACTCATTTTTGTGCAGTGGAAACTTATAAGTACATTAAAAGAGGAGAGTAATAAGCTAAGGGAGTGCTAATAGGGTTAACTTGTCTTTTACTCTCTTTTATTTATTGTTTGATACCTTTTGAGGTGTTTTCAGGTATACCGCGCATTGGACGGCTTCATGGAGATATATATATCTGCAGGCAATCTGTGATTGGTGACAGCATCCACCCTGTTGGTGGGGTGGCTGTAGTTTTGGCTCTTGTTGAAGCGGCTGAAACCAGGGATATGCTGCACATGGCTCTGACATTACTTGCATTTGCCCTTCATCAGAATCCTCAAAATGTGAAGGACATGCAATTATACAGGGGATACCATCTACTGGCTCTCTTTCTGCATCGTAGAATGTCATTGTTTGACATGCACTCTCTTGAACTTTTTTTCCAGATTGCTGCATGTGAAGCTTCATTTTCAGAGCCAACAGTAGAAAATACTCAAACGACTTTGTCACCTAGTGCAGCAATTCAAGAAACAAGCTTTGAGGATCTTAGTTTGTCAAAGTTTCGTGATGAATTTTCTTCAGTCGATATGGATGATTTTTCTGTGCCAAAAGATTCCTTTAGTCATATTTCAGAGTTAGAAAATACTGATATGGCAGCTGAAACTTCGAATTGCGTTGTCTTGTCAAATGCAGATATGGTTGAGCACGTCTTGTTGGATTGGACCTTGTGGGTAACATCCCCAGTTTCACTACAAATTGCTTTGCTGGGCTTTCTTGAGAATTTGGTGTCAATGCATTGGTATAGGAATCATAATCTTACAATTCTCCGCCAAATTAACCTTGTTCAGCATTTACTAGTGACTCTGCAGCGGGGTGATGTAGAAGTTCCTGTTTTAGAAAAATTGGTTGTACTTCTTGGGGTCATATTAGAAGATGGTTTTTTGACGTCTGAATTGGAACACGTGGTTAAGTTTGTGATTATGACGTTTGATCCACCTCAACTGACACCAAGGCATCAAATTATGAGAGAGCCAATGGGGAAGCATGTAATTGTAAGGAATATGCTGCTTGAGATGCTTATTGATCTTCAAGTAACCATAAGTTCAGAAGAGCTGCTCGAGCAGTGGCATAAGAGTGTCTCATCCAAATTGATTGCATATTTTCTTGATGAAGCTGTTCATCCTACAAGTATGAGATGGATCATGACTCTTCTAGGTGTATGCCTTGCATCTTCCCCTACCTTTACCCTTAAATTTCGCACAAGTGGAGGTTTCCATGGTTTGACACGGGTACTTAGCAGTTTCTATGATTCCCCAGATATATATTATATTTTGTTCTGTCTGATATTTCGAAAGCCTGTATATCCTAGACTTCCAGAAGTCCGGATGATAGACTTTCATGCCCTTATGCCAAGTGATGGAAATTATGCGGAGTTGAAATTTACAGAACTCTTGGAATCTATAATAGGTATGGCGAAATCTACATTTGATCGGCTAAGTATGCAGTCCATGCTTGCCCAACAAACTGGTAATCTTTCCCAGGTTAGTGTTGGTTTTGCGGCAGAACTTGTTGATGGAAATGCAGACAACATGGCTGGAGAGCTTCAGGGTGAAGCTCTGATGCATAAGACATATGCAGCACGCTTAATGGGTGGGGAGGCAGCAGCACCTGCTGCTGCAACTTCAATCTTGAGATTTATGGTTGATATGGCCAAGATGTGTCCTCCATTTTCTGCTGTCTGCAAACGGGCAGAATTTCTTGAAACCTGTGTTGACCTATATTTTTCTTGTGTTAGGTTTGTCTCATTGATCTTGTTTCATATATTTGCTGGATTACATTTATTTATTTTACAATGAATATGTATTGATTCAACTTCACATTAATTTTTCTGTGATTCATGGCTTTGTTTCTGTGATTCAAGCATTTGTGCTTCCTAGTTTTACTGACTAAAGTTATGTCTTTCACAGAGCTGGTCATGCAGTTAAGATGGCTAAAGAACTTTCTGTAAAGACTGAAGAGAAGAACTTAAATGATAGTGATGATGCCACTAGTTCACAGAATACATTCTCTAGCTTGCCTCACGAACAGGAACAGTCTGTTCAAACATCCATCACTGTTGGAAGCTTTCCTCAAGGACAGGCGAGTACAAGTTCTGAAGATATGCATGTACTCCCAAATTATGTGTCTGGTGATAAAGCAGAGACCAGGGATACTGTGTCCCAGCTGGAATTAGACAAAGCCGTGCAAGAAGATGCTTCAGCTGTTCGAAGCCTAGATGATGATCCTGTGGACCAGGTGTCTGTTACCTCCAGCTCAAATGAATTCACTTTCCAAAATGTAATATCCAATCCAGATTTAAATCACCTGACAGATTATCAGAGCTCTGCATCTCTACCTAGACCTGATTCTCCCATTTTATCAGAGAAGTCTCCTAACCGAAGTCCAGTCACACAGTCTACGTCTCCAGGAGCTGCATTGACATCTTGGCTGGGGACTAGTAGCCAAAGTGAATCAAAACCCCCCTCAATTGCCTCTCTGTCAATGGATTCTTTTGTGCCAGCTAGTGAGTTTGATCTATCTCCAGATTCTAAATCCACTTCTGAAGGATTTTCTGCTGCAAATGCGAGTTTAGCAGTCAGTCCAAAGCTGCTTCTTGAATTGGATGACTTTGGTTATGGTGGTGGTCCTTGCTCTGCTGGAGCAACTGCTGTTTTAGATTTTTTGGCAGAAGTTCTTTCTGATATTCTGACTGAGCAAATGAAAGCATCCCAAGTCATTGAAAACATTTTAGAAAGTGTTCATATATACGTTGATGCTGAATCTGTGTTAGTTTTCCAGGGCTTGTGCCTTACTAGACTAATGAACTTTCTTGAGAGGCGTCTCTTGCGTGATGATGAAGAAGAAGAGAAAAGGTTAGATAAGAGCCGGTGGTCTTCAAATTTGGATGCGTTATGTTGGATGCTTGTGGATCGTGTATATATGGGTGCTTTTCCGCAGCCTGCTAGTGTGTTGAAAACTCTGGAGTTCTTTTTGTCTATGTTACAATTGGCAAATAAAGATGGCAGAATTGAAGAGGCAACCCCAACTGGAAAGGGTCTTCTTTCTATTGGAAGAGGAAGCAGACCACTTGATGCTTACATACACTCAATTCTTAAAAACACGAATAGGATGATATTGTATTGTTTTCTTCCATCATTCTTGCTTTCCATAGGGGAAGATGATCTTCTTTCCAGTTTAGGCTTGCAAACAGAATCCAAGAAAGTATTCTCAAACTCTTCGCAGGAAGAGTTAGGAATTGATATCTGCACAGTCTTGCAGTTATTAATTGCTCACAGACAAATTATATTTTGTCCCAGCAATCTTGATACCGATCTAAATTGCTGTCTTTGTGTAAATTTAGTACACCTTCTCCATGACCAAAGGCGAAATGTACAGAACATGGCGATTGACATTTTCAAGTATCTCTTGGTCCATCGCAAAGTTGCTCTAGAAGATTCACTGGTTTCTAAACCAAACCAAGGACAGCAGCTGGATGTCCTACATGATGGCTTTGACAAATTGTTGACAGGAACTTTACCTGCTTTCTTGGAGTGGCTTCAGAGTTCTGAACAGACCATCAATAAAGTACTGGAGCAGTCTGCTGCAATCATGTGGGTACAGTACATTTCTGGATCAGCAAAATTTCCTGGTGTAAGAATGAAAGGAATGGAGGGCCGGCGTAAGAAAGAAATGGGAAAAAGGTCACGAGATATTTCTAAGTTTGATCACAGACACTGGGAGCTGATAAACGAGCGAAGATTTGCACTGGAGCTGGTTCGTGATGAAATGTCTACTGAGCTCAGAGTCGTTCGTCAAGATAAGTATGGATGGGTTCTCCATGCTGAGAGTGAGTGGCAAATCCATCTTCAACAGCTTGTTCATGAGCGGGGGATTTTCCCAATGCGTAAATACACTGTAACAGAAGATCCTGAATGGCAGCTTTGTCCGATTGAAGGTCCATATAGGATGCGCAAAAAGCTTGAGCGTTGCCGGTTAAAAATTGATTCCATTCAAAATGTTCTTGATGGACAATTTGAGTTGGGAGAAATAGAACTGTCCATAACGAAAAATGACCACAGTCCTAAAGCTGCTGATCCTGACTCGGAATTATTATTCCATCTTTTGACTGACGGTGCCAATGATAATGATAGTGAGGTATATGCAGAATCCTTTTTTAAAGAACCCAGTTCCATTAGAGATGTACATTCTGTTAAGAATGGGTGGATTGATGACAAAGGTAGTAGTATACATGAATCCAGTTCCGCGCTAGATTATGGTGCCAAATCTGCAGTCTCAGTCAGCATTCATGGGAGATCTGACCTAGGATCTCCTATGCAATCCTCTCTGAGAAATGACGAAGTCAGAGTTACAGAGGATAAATCAGAAAAGGAATCGCATGATGATGGGGAATATTTAATCAGACCTTTTCTGGAGCCTCTTGAAAGGATACGATATAGGTATAACTGTGAACGAGTTATTGGTCTTGACAAACATGATGGCATATTTCTCATAGGCGAACTTTGTTTATATGTAATTGAAAACTTCTACATTGATGAATCTGGGTACATATGTGAAAAGGATTGCGAAGATGAACTCTCTGTTATAGATCAGGCTTTGGGTGTAAGGAGGGATGTTAATTGTAGTCAGGATTTCCAATCTAAGTCAACTTCATCTTGGAGCACAACAGTCAAGGCATTGGTAGGGGGAAGGGCATGGGCCTACAATGGTGGTGCATGGGGAAAGGAGAACATAAGCAGTGGTGGTAATTTACCTCATCCGTGGCGTATGTGGAAACTTAATAGTGTTCATGAGATGTTGAAGCGTGATTACCAGTTACGTCCTGTTGCTGTTGAGATATTTAGCATGGATGGATGCAATGATCTTCTGGTATTTCATAAAAGAGAAAGGGAAGAAGTGTTCAAGAATCTGGTTGCTATGAATCTTCCAAGAAATAGCATGTATGAAATCTACTTTCCATCCATTCCACCCTCTTTTCTTTTCTTCTGTGTGTGTGGGCATGCTTGCTTGCGTGTGATCTTGATTTTCCTTTTGGTATTTGTGCATATTTTCTTTCTATTGCCAATTGAGATTAAGTATTCTGCTGGATTAGTTTAAAATTTGCCTCTTGATGGTATGCATATTACTAAAACTTGTTACTAAAATATTGTAACTTTTTTTTGTGATTATTTGTCTTCACTCTATTGTCTTAAAATATCTGTGCTTCTACATAAAAATGATTTTTTCCCGTTTGGTTTAGTGGTTTCCTCTCTCTACCATTCTTTGTTTATTTTTCAATACAACTCGTACATAGTACCTTCATCCCTGTCTAGTTAATTTCAGACTATTAGATTGCTAATCATTACTCTCATCCTGGCATCAGGTTGGATACAACCATTTCAGGTTCGACTAAACAGGAAAGTAACGAGGGCAGCCGTCTTTTTAAGATAATGGCTAAATCTTTCTCCAAAAGGTGGCAAAGCGGTGAAATTAGCAATTTTCAGTACCTTATGCATCTCAACACATTGGCAGGACGAGGATACAGTGATCTAACCCAATATCCAGTGTTTCCATGGGTTCTTGCAGATTATGAAAGTGAAAACCTTAACTTTTCAGATAGAAGAACATTCCGAAAGCTTGACAAACCCATGGGTTGTCAAACGCCAGAAGGTGAAGAAGAATTTCGGAAAAGGTCAGACCTAATCCTGAATACCGTATATTTTCTTCACTGGCTTAGATTTTCTCTGTGAAAAGTAACAAGGTTATGGTAAAGTTCGGTGCTGTATGAATGATTGATTGTCACATTAAATATTTTTATTGATGGATGTACTATCACTCCTTATATATTCTGTTTCTTTTTTGTGTTTCAGATACGAGAGTTGGGATGATCCTGAGGTTCCAAAGTTTCATTATGGGTCTCATTATTCTAGTGCTGGAATTGTCCTTTTTTATCTTCTACGCCTGCCACCATTTAGCGCTGAAAACCAAAAGTTACAGGGAGGCCAGTTTGACCATGCTGATCGCCTTTTCAACAGTATTAAAGATACTTGGTTTAGTGCAGCTGGCAAGGGCAATACATCGGACGTGAAGGAGCTTATTCCAGAATTTTTCTATATGCCAGAGTTCTTGGAAAACCGTTTTAACCTTGACTTGGGAGAGAAACAATCTGGAGAGAAGGTTTGATCTGGATCAAAAACTCAACTTATTTTTTTGTTGCCTATACTGAATTCTCTGCTCAAAGATTTCCCGAGTTGAAGTATTTATTTAGTCTGAGTGACATATCCTTTCCATTTCTAAATAAAGAATATTAATCATATCCTATATTTATTTCAGGTTGGTGGTGTTATCCTACCCCCATGGGCCAAAGGCAGTGTTAGAGAGTTCATCCAGAGGCATAGGGAAGCTCTGGAATCAGATTTTGTTTCAGAAAATTTGCATCATTGGATAGACCTTATTTTTGGATATAAACAAAGAGGAAAGGTGCGAGCTAACATTCTTTACCGTTCACAGTGCTATTTAGTTAAATTTTTAGTCAGTCAGTGGCCTTTTATGGGACTTGATAGTGTTCCAATTCTATCTTAGGGCCATCTTAGAATAACTATAACTTTAATGGCTTTATAAGTGTTGAAAATATGGTTGCAAAATTATAAGTTGAATTTGTTTTGTAGAAAATATCAAAGCAGCTGTAAATATGTCATTGGTGCCTGAGAAAATTACGAAAATGTAATGCAACGGCGTTAAGTCACTGAATCTTAAAGGATTTGTGTGTGGGAAATTGAAAACATTGCATGCAGATACTAAGAGGATAAAAAAGCCATTAATGATTTAAGAAAAGAAAAGAAAAACATGTTCTAGCCTTTTAGAAGTTACATTAAAAAAGCTAAGGTTAAACTTTAGAAATCAAGAAATACTATACTGAACACCTTTAAATAAACTTTTATTTTGAAGGATTAAGAAACCATCTGAAAAATCTCAAATTGGCCCCAATTCTGTCCCTATGTCTCTTCTTTTCTCTTCTGACTTGCTTTTCACTTTCTGGATTCTTATGCTACTTAGGCCTCTTTTGATACTCCCACGTGATACATCGCCGTTATGTTTATTTTTTTCTTCTATGGCTTATAGTTTTAACGGTTTTCCTCGAATTATTTTTCAGGCAGCTGAAGAAGCTGTGAATGTTTTCTATCACTACACTTATGAGGGGAGTGTAGACATAGACTCGGTTACAGATCCAGCAATGAAAGCATCCATTTTAGCACAGATTAATCACTTTGGGCAGACACCCAAACAACTATTTCAAAAGCCCCACCCCAAAAGGCGACCTGACAAGAAGGTTCCTCCCCATCCTCTTAAGTACTCCGCTCATCTTGTTCCACGTGAAATACGCAAGACTCCATCTTCCATCACTCAGATTCTCGCTTTCCACGATAGAATTCTCGTGGCTGGAGTGAATACTTTGCTCAAACCTAGAACATATACAAAAGATGTTGCTTGGGGTTTTCCAGACCGTAGCTTGAGATTTTTGAGCTATGATCAAGACAGACTTCTCTCAACACACGAGAACCTTCATGGAGGCCACCAGATTCAGTGTGCCGGTGTGAGCCATGATGGTCAAACTTTGGTCACTGGAGCAGAAGATGGACTAGTTTCTGTTTGGAGAATCACTAGGGACGACTATCGCGTGGTTCACCACTTGCACTTGGAGAAGACACTAAGTGCACACACGGCCAGAATCACATGCCTCCATATCAGTCAGCCATACATGTTGATTGTGAGCGGATCAGATGACTGTTCTGTCATTATATGGGACCTCAGCTCGTTGGGCTTTGTTAGGCAGCTCCCGGAATTTCCTGCATCGATTTCAGCAATTTATGTGAATGACTTGACCGGGGAGATTCTGACCGCTGCTGGAATTTTACTTGCTGTTTGGAACGTCAATGGAGACTGCCTCGCCGTTGTTAACACATCCCAACTGCCATCTGATTTCATTCTCTCCGTGACGAGCAGCACATTTTCTGATTGGCAGGACACTTCTTGGTACGTGTCAGGTCTTCAGATTGGGGCCGTAAAGCTGTGGCATAT
>JAYMSZ010000393.1:0-20521 GCA_036897665.1 Pelargonium citronellum
ATTGTGGAGGCCGTGGGGAGTGATGAGAGGGTGGTGAAGGTGGTGGTGGAGAGAATGAAGAGAAGTGGTGGTGGATTGGTGGAGATGGAGAGAGCTTTGAGTTTAGGAAGAGGTTTGTATGGGAAGGCGGTGAAGAAGCAAGCATTGAGGACTCTAATTGAACTTGGTCACTAGCAAGATTGATTATTTGTTTATTTATTTATTTTTCTTCTAATTTCCCTTCAAAAGCTCAAGTTTGATAATAAGATGACTTGGGTATGTACATTCTTTGTAACCCAAAATTGCTTTGTTTGAAGACAAGTTTGTTTTCTACCGTGTCTCTAAATCTGTCAATCTGTCGGGGAGAACTCAAGCTAAACTAGAACGTCGGGGAGAACTCAAGCTAAACTAGAACAATTTAAGTTTTAATACAGCTGCATTCCTAGGTATCAAATTGGAGAGCTCAAATTATTTCACAAGAACACCAACGGTCTCCCTCTCAAGCAGAACTGCATTCCCAAGTTTCTCAAAGAGCTCAAGTTAAAGCTAGAACAACAATTTAAGTTTTAACTCATTATTCCTTGAGAGTCGGAGAGCTCACAGTTATAAACAATAACAATGTACAAATGACTCATTCCAGTCCACAATTTCATAAATGCTAGTTGATATCTTCCCCATTTCAATCAACGGTGAGTTTGAACAACTGTTTAGGAAGAAATCAAGCAAGAGCTACTAAGTCAAGAAACATGAAATAATTAAATTTGGCAAAGGTGGAAAACCTATACAAGGCATAGGATTTTCACTTGGAAGAAAACAAGAAACCTCCTCCTAGGTCATGTGTCCGACATTTTCACTAGCTTATTGTAGAGAATCCGATCATCTCTTCCGGTGTTGCTCTCAAGCAATGCACTCTGCACAAGCTCCTGATGTAGAAATAAAAAAGTTAGAATGAAAAAATAGCAAGAAAGGTGAAAGAAAGGGCGAAAAAAGGTGGAATTATTAATCCTTACTTTAACATCTCTGTGCGAGAGGAACTTCCCTAGGTTGTGTATAATTAATCTCATATCTTCAACCTGCAAGAGTAAACAAATTCTGTTTACTACTACACCTATACAAAAATATTAAAAGATGAGACAGGAAAAAGATTGGAAAACATACCCTAATGTAGCCAACACGGTTCCGATCAAAAAACCTAAAAGCCTGTTTCAAACAATTAGCATTGCATTACCAAAAGATGGAAAGGAAAGTGTATATAATTTAAGCATGAGTAGAAACGACGAGATGATGAAAACAGGAATATAATTGTTCTAAAACTTACCTGCAACAATTCCTTGTCAACAACAGCCTCCTTTGCAGCTGTTTCTTTCTTTCCTGCATCTGCTTTTGTTTTGCTTGTTTCAACTGCATTTACATCAGAACTGGGCTTTGTTTCTTCAGCTTCAGTTTTCTCTTTAGCAGTTTCCTCTGGTTCATCCTTCTTTTCCCCTGTTTCCTTTTTGGGCTCAGCCTCTGCATTTGTCTTCTCTTCCTCAGTCTTTTCTTCCTCGTTCTTGTCCTGCGTCACGATTAAGGAACAAAACCATATACATATAAATTCCGGGAAATAAAATATTATATGATCATGAATGAGCAATTAAACAAAATACACCATCCACTTATAACATTATAATTTAAGCAATTACCATAGACTCAGTATAGTGATAGACTAGAGCATGGTCTTTGATATGAGTGGTACTGGTACATATTCACACTTAGAGCTCTATCAACTTAAATAATAACAATAAAATGCAACTGAAGATCCGTATTGGATTTCAACCTTCTAATTATGTGTGCATCCTCACAGTACTGAATAACGAAAGCTAAGAGAAGTATAACCATTACCTCGTTCGATGATTTGTCTTGAGCAGTCGCATCCTCCATTTCCTCATCTTCGTCAGGATCCTCCTCTGGATCATCATCTTCATTATCATTATCATTATCATTGTTGTCATCATGCATTTCATCTTCTGGCTTTGTATCATCCACTTCACCTTCTGGCTTTACATCATTCATTTCATTGTCTGGCTTTACCTTATCAACAGGACCACCGGACGAATCTGCGATAGCTTTCATCTTTTCATCATCTGTTATGGCCGCACTAGATGGTTCAGAATTAGCAGTTTTCACAGGGAGTTTATCGGTCTTCACGCGCTTAGTAGATAATTTCTTGTCACCTCCATCCTTGAGTGGTTCTCTCTGCCTCTTGCGTTGATTTCTTTTTGTCACAAATTTTATGCGCAGTTTCTACATACAACAAAAGATAAATGGAAGAGATTATATCAGTAATTTAATAACAAACACGCATATACATATGAATTATCCCACACAAACAAACCTGAAGAAACGTGTATAAGCGACAACCCATTTGATACTGAAGCATTTCATATAGTGACTCGGCAAACAATGAAAGCTACAACAATGACAAACTTGTAAGTGAGTATACATAGAATACAGAGTAGCTTGTAGGAAGGCCGCCAAATTAAGTGTAGAAGAAAAGAATGAATTATGCTGGAATAAAAAAAATAATAAAAAAAAAACCTCAAAAGTTGATTCTTCAACGTCATTGTCAGTATATTCCAAGAGCGAATCCAGTGACAGTGACAATGAACGCAGCTGCATAACAGACAACATGGACACATAAGTACAAGGGAGAGGTGTGAATTAGACAACTTCTAGTAAATGAGCACAACATTTTTCATATGACAACATACTTTAGAATCTTTGCTCATTTTTGTCTGTAAAATGAATCCAGGGTGCCGAGGAGGTTCATCAGTCTTTCTTTTTTCTTTCTCTTTGTCTAATTTCTTCCTAGACTCATCCTTTACATCTTTGTCCCTTTTCTCTTTCTCATCTTTTGGCTTGCTCTTCTTGTCATTCTTATCATCCTTTTGAGAAACTTTTTGTTTATTACCCTCCATCTCCACTTTAGTCTTGGAGCCAGTTTTCTCATCATCTCCCTTGTCATTCTTTTTATCCTCCTTATCAACCTTGGTTTCTGTTTTACTTGAATTTGCTGTATTATCTTGCTTCTCCTGACTAGGTGCTTTTGGCTTTGGTTTAGGAGTTAATTTCTTTTCTGTGTTATTGACCTCAGTCTCTGGGTTTTCTGCATCTGCAGTTTGCTTTGGGAGATCCTGATTTACAGCCAGAACTTCCATTTCGCTATCCTTATCATCTTTCTTAGCATCAGGAACGGTTTGCTTGGCAGCCCCAACGCCAGAGACCTTTCTTTTAGTTACCTTCTTAACCAGTTTCTTCTTTATAGTTTTTTTCACACCGGTATCTTGTACAACTGCAGCACTACTAGGCTCTGAATTTTCCTTTAATTTGTCTTCAGAGCAATCAATCTCCTCAGTTTTCACCTCAGATTCTGGACCTTTAACACCACTCTGCTCGACTTTAGTCACTGGGACCTTTTTTATAACTTTTTTTCTTATAAACGTTTTAACAGCAGCAGGATCAGCAGAAGTTTCATCTTGTTGACCTGTGATCTCCAGTTTTACATTTTTCTCTCCCACATCCTTTTCATCAACTTTCTCAGTTTGTTTGCTGGCAGCATTATTTGCACCACCTGTCTTATCTGTACCCTTTGGTTTGACAACCCTCCGTACAATCTTTTTCTTCCCTGTCTTTGCATTGCTAGCCGTCGGAGTGGCAGCATTTTCACCATGTTCCTTTATCTCAGCATTCTTGCCTTCCTCACCAGTTTCACCCTCATCTTTCTTTTCTTGAATTTGGTCATTTCCATCACTCTTTGGCTCAGCTGCATTTTCTTTCACGATAACAGCATCTTTTTCCTTTTTCTTAGCATTTACTGCCTTTCCAGAGGATGCAGGCTCTTTCACTTGCTCTGATTTGTCAACCTTTTTAGGAGTTTTTGAGGAATCCATTTCCTTATCTAGAAGACAAATACATCGATAAAATCGAGAAGAGCATATATAACAATCATTGCAAAAGTATAACATTAAGTTCACATCTTCTATTTACCTTTTGGTCCTTCCTTCTTCTCTCCAGATCTCTGAATGAATAAAAACTAAATTAAAGCAGGATATTATAAGAGTATAAGGTGAAAAAAAACAATGATAAAGTTCTACTACATCCCAATGCCAACTTGATATATACTTCTCATGTATTGTTCTACTGCACCTATGGCAACCCTTGTGCAGTGTGTGTAAGAGTAATTTATTTAAAATATTCTTGTTCCTGCATGCTTTTATTTATATGTTTTTTATGAACTCATGTGTCTATCGATAGACTAGATGCCTCTAGATAATGACATTTGAATTGGGAACAATGACAAAACAAAGGGAAATATAAGTGTAACAGACCTCCTTCTCCTTTTTCAGAGAAAGTTGACGCTCTCTCTCAGCAACAGTCTTCTTGTGAGCAAGCCACTGTTCTCTCCACATATCCAATGAAGGGAGACATTCAGATAAATCTGGAAGAAACAGGACAGTAACCTCTTTATGGCTAAATAGCCCATCTTTGCCAATTCTATCATAGTGAATCTGCAATCAGTAAATTAAGAACATTTATCATCATTATAGGACAATGTAACATCTGCAAACAAACGGGTTTACATCACAAAAACAAAATACAAATATCTAGAGTCCAGAAGGAGGAAAAAAACCTACGGTGTTTATTATCTACAAGGTAAAGCAAGATAAAACAAGGTTGAGAACTTCAAAACACTAACTTATCTAGGAACAAGTTAATCTAAAAGGAAGATGTTAAGAAGCTTAGAGAAACAAATTTGTCAGAGGAAGAGAAATCTGAGCCTAAAGATAAGTTCATCAAACGATGCTAGCGTTGAGATAAAAATATAACTTCTAATACTCAAAGAGTATGAAGATTGCTTTTGTCAAAAACATTTATATTGATAATATGTGACACAAACTCTAACTTTAAGGATACTAAGCTTAAATAGGGAAAAAGATAAGGCGTGTGCTATGGCTGACCAAGGAATTATGTTACTGCTTGTGATTCATTCGTGTAAAAGTGATAGCATCACTCAGCTTATGAGCAATATTCACCACAACAGATGGTTTTGGATGTGCGTTAAAATGTTCAAAACTCAACAGTAAACTCAAAGCACTAAGTTATTCAATAAATAAATCATTGTCGATCAAATACCTCAAGAAAGCGATTCCAATAGCGACAGCTCTGCATATCAAGTTGAGTTACATCTTTTGCATATCTGTGCAGTACACATCATATTCATTTAACTCGAGAAAAGCAACACCAATATATATATGAACCCAGGAATAATAGCCAGTACATACCTAAGGGCAGTTTGTATTAATGAGGAGTCATCAACTGATGGATTGCCGCCATCACTAGGATCCCATTGGCCACCAATTGCCATGAAAGAGCGGTCCTTTTTAAGAATACCAAACCTAAGGATATTGCAAATATGGGGTAGCCGTTCATCAGAACTTCTATCAGAAGAGAGCTCCTCCAGAGCATTCCTACTAAGTCCGCTCATTAAAATCATCTGAATCAGGAAGACAAATACATCATTCAGACAGATTTTTTTTATATAGTAGGTTATTATAGCAGATCCAAGATACTCCTGTCACCCCACAAATACAATAACTGTCCACTACAATTAAATTAGAGGTCCAAATAAGCGATATCAGTATGTTCACCAGTCGCGTACACTGATTAGTTACAAGAGTACAATTGGAAAGCTAATCATTAACAAACGTATTCCTAAAGTTCGTGAGTGGCACAACTTGCACACATAACAGATACAATGTGATTAAGTAAAAGTTGACATCGCCTAGAAACGACCAGTATTCTTTATGAAGCAAATTGAAATGAACTGATAACAGTCTTTTGCTAACATAAATATGATTTCATCCCGTTATGTGTTACTGGGACCAAACATTATTTAGTCTATAAAGTATAAACTGCTGATCAAACCACTTATCTGTAAGAACACTGATTTGAGATAGGAAATTAAAGTAGAGACAAATATATTTAAAGTAGAAACAAAGTAAAATCCAGTTATAACCTGATCAACTGTAACAAGATCAATAAGTTATGCTGAATGAAATTCATACAATCTAATAAAACAATTTTTGCAAACGAACAATGCATTATTTAATATTAGAAGTTAAAAGATTTCCACCTTTGCATTCCATACTGTACTTCCATGAACTGATTTTAGAGGTTCTTCTGCCAATACCCTGTTTGAAGGTTCTTTGGACTCTGTTGCGTTCTCCTCTTCAACAAAATCATGCTCAAAACTGTTTCATTCAACAAGATGTATGATAATTACACTTTCCTTTCTGCATGTAGAAGTTTATAGAAGGAATAAAAAAAGCACAAGTGAAATATCATAATAACATAGGTTGGACAATTCGCAAAAGATGCATACAACTGGAGAGGTGCTACCCTTCTAATTTGAACAAAGAAAAGAAAAGAAAATACTAAATAATATTGCAAAGGTATAAATGAAATCCCAAAGAAACATCAAAACTATGTAAAAGTCATCTAAACAAACTTGCTACTGCGAGGTACCTGACAGGGGTATGCATGGATAGCTTAAGGTTCTCCTTTGGCCAATTCACAATAACCTAAAATAATATAAAAAATTTCAAAACAATTGTTCAGCAATTTTAAGTTGATGCATGTTTAAGCAAATCAAGTTAAAGGTGACCTTAGAACAGTCTGGAGATATAAAAAGCCTGGGATATCGCTTATCCATCGACGCATAATCCCTCTCAACATCTACAAATCTACCAGAGTTAACCTGCAAGTAGACAGCAATTGTTAGCAAGGCAAACGGAATATAAGCGAAGCTGCATGAATGTAATACATAGTATTGAATAGATGAGACATCTTGTACAAGTGTGTTTGAACTTTCCCACAGCTAAATCACCTATTAGATTAACTGCTAAAGAGGCCTACTTATAAACCACGACTATCAGTTTAAATCACAAATCAGCACACAATATTTCAGGAATCAAGCTCAAGATACAAAAAATAAAAATCATGGAAGAAGCAATCTGAAAAAAGACATGTTTATACACAATCTAAAGTTGATGAGGAGACAAGGAAGATGTCCTATGAGGTAAGAGAACCCAAATAACATATAAAATCAGAATGGAAAAAGAAAAGCTAGGAAATTCAACACTCAAACCGCCGATAAGGATAATTAATGAATCTGGAGATGATGAATCTGGAGAACAGTATGAATGTTCGATTTGCGAAGTCTATTTTGGAAAGAGTAGAAAAGACTGGCTAGAGCTAACAGAATACAGAAGCCAAGGATAGAGTAATTGGAGGAAAGCATGGAAATGGGTTTCAGTGAAGCCTTCAGCTCTAGATCAGAAAAGGAACAGCAAATTCTTCCGACAGGAAAAGCTCTCAACAACAGTCAATGATTAAACTCTTGTGTTGTTCTTTTTACCTTGCATACATACTCTCTCCTTTTTTCCTTAACAGGTGAGTGACGCCTTCAGCATAACAGAACACCAAGTTAGTTACGAAGGCTGCAAGGTATACAAGCAGCTACATATTAAGAACTATATAAAACATGAACATCCCCCTATGCGTAGCTTCCACACGTGGAGGGGAATCCCGTCGTGAAGATCTCCCTTCCTTTGACAAAGAGGGACCACGACGGTCCCTAGAGACTCTTAGTGGAGTGCGCTCGGGCCTAACTTCAAGAGCACGTTTGCGCTCTCTCTCTCGTTCTCGTTCTCGTTCTCGTTCTCTTTCTCGTTCTCTCTCCTTCTCCCGCCGCTCCAAAATGCGTTCCCTTTCACGCTCTCTTTCTCGTTCCCGTTCCCGTTCCCGTTCTCGCTCTCGATCTCTTTCACGTTCTCGTATCTTCTCCTTTTCTCTATCTTTTTCTCGTCGCAGAAGTTCACGTCGACGCTCCTCCTCTCTAAGCTCAAACTCCCTAAGATATCCAGCCTTGTCATCCTTGCGTTCATCAATCCTGGGATGACCGCCGCGTGACGATAAACTAGCAGGATAATCAGACTCGAGGGACATGATGTGAAGCCCTTTTCCTGTAGCATAGTCCCTCCCAGGAGGCAAGCTCACCCCATAACCTGGATTTGAAGAGCTTTGAGCATATAGGAGATCATCCACATTTCTCCGAGGAGCAGCCCCTAATATTGATGGAGCGTGTTGTCCGCTGTATGAGGAGGCACTGAGCAATGATAAGCTGTGAGGATCTGCCTCCACTCTTCCTCCATAAGAAGATATTAAATCTTGATTGGCATGACGACTAGCTGCAACTCTTGCTGCAAGATAATCAGCTTGTCTGCCAGAAATTTGTTTCCACTTAGTGTAGAGAGAAATATATTACCAGCTAACATATGAGTGCACATTATCACCATTCAGGCTAGGCCTAGTGTTTCACAGAAAGGGCAAGGACTTCCTTTGGCCACTTATTAACAGGTAATGGGATAAAGTAATCACCTTTTGCTATCAAGCAGAAACTAAGTACCTCATAATCATACAGAAAATATTGATTAAACAAAAGTACCTGGTCCCCCCATCAATAGATGCAGTAGATTGAAGTGACTGAGCTTTATGCAATTGTTCTTGTCGTAACAGTGATGCCTGATCCATGCGATCATATATCTCAGGCTGTACAAGAAGAGCATGAATAAGATGCTTATGAGGTTAAAAAGCAGAGAAGGCTTGCAGATCTTTTTATTCTTCAGAAACAAGAGTCAGAAATATGAATATGTAGAGACCAAAAATTTCAAGTAAATACTGAATATGAAGTACCTGATGTTGATGACCATAACTAACAGAATCAGTGTATCGTCCAGTTGGCTCACTTTGCAAATCTCTTCCAGCGTAAGAACCTTGCCTTTCACCATATTGTCTTCTGTCCAAGGTAGGATAATCAACAATCTTATCAGCATATAATTGATCACTTCTGTGACCATATCCCTGTCCTGATGATGATACGTAGTCACCGGATGCAAACTTAGGTGAATCTTGAATAGCTGACGAATATCCACTGCGCCCTTCCAAAGCAGCTGATCCGGCCCCTTTGCCAATCAGTGTAGGAACCTACACAAAGAAGTAATCCAGATGAGACTTTGCATCAAGAATGCATATTACACCAAATGATTAGAGCTCAATAATTACGTAAATGACTAGCATAAGTTTAGATAACTGATGTGCGAAGTGGCCAATTGCATGCAATTAAACAAATGTAGATGCAAGTTATAGATAGTTATTCAGTTACTGTG
Organism: Pelargonium citronellum; assembly: GCA_036897665.1. Lineage (NCBI taxonomy): Eukaryota > Viridiplantae > Streptophyta > Magnoliopsida > Geraniales > Geraniaceae > Pelargonium > Pelargonium citronellum. The sequence goes on from JAYMSZ010000393.1 coordinate 9,246, forward strand.
TAATCAAATGTGAGAAACAGAATTTCAAGGGGTCAAAGTAAAATTCCATATACATTAATATAATCTTGCAAATAAGAACCTTAAACAAAACAGGTTAGACGCTCAACATAATCAGGTAGGTAACAAATCAGTCAAAACGCATATTTGGACCAAAAACCATGAAATTCACTGACCTGTGGAACACTGCTCAGAGTAGCTGAGCTATATAAAGAGCCGTACTGTCCCCCATAATGGGCTGCAGTGGAAGGGTTAGCTCTGTATCCACCATCTGCTTCTTGAGAAACACCTAACATTGCCCGAGCAGCCAAGGATAGTTGAGAGCCCCCCTCGGGACCTCCAACGGAATTTGTAGAAAAACCCGACCCCAGCTGCAATACAAAGCCAAATTAACTACACAGGAAACATTTATTGACATGAAAATTATCATTACACAATTCAAATCACGTTATGCAAACAAAAACAACAAATTCTTCACAAAATTTGACATAAAGAATCAAATTTTCCACAAATTAGCTGGTTATGCTTACGTTCTGGCCATATGCAGATTGCCCGGCATATGGCTGCTGGCCATATGCATTACTTCCTCTTGAGTACATGCTTATATCATCCAGAAAAGAAAAAAAAATAGGGCACACCTGCAAAAAAAATAAAAAATCGTAGAACAATGTCAGAATCTAGAATTCGGCAGATAAGAAATCGGTATTCAATATCATAATTTGTTCTGAAATTGTGGCTAAGATTGAAGATTCTAACCCAAATTGAGCCCTTGAAATTGCAGTACTTACGAGAGACGCCGGAGATGACGACGACGACGATGTTGTCGAAGAAGAGCCGCAAAACCCTAACTCAAAACAGTGAGTTTATGAAATTTTGATTTTTTGAGTCCCAAAATCGTTTGTTAAATCTCGTTCGTAACTCGAGTTTCGCGGGCCAACCCGGACCCGGGATTTGGTCCAACCTGGCTTCGCTTCATGAAACAAGGCCTCGTGGGCTCAAATTGGGTTTCAACTTTGTAGGGCCAAAATCAGCCCAAAATGTGTGACTATAGGATTAAAATTAGAGTTCAGCCTGTATAGAAATGTTATTGGGCTCTGGCCCAGTGAAACTTTCGTCACGGTTATAATTGGGCCTTTTGTCCCATCATAGCTCTCCCTTAACGTGGCAATTCAAATTTTGGAGATCAATTTTTAAAAAAAAAAATTGGATTGATAAAAAAAAGTAATCAGAAAAAAAAAATGGTTTGGATTAGATTTTTTTGAATCGGATAAGCTTTGTATTTCAGTGTAAACTGAGTGGATTCGTCCAATTTTGAGTCATAATATTTATGTTGAACTTCAACTTGAGGGTACCTAAACTTCGATCTATATTTTGTCGAATTTGAGTTGAATAAAATAAAATAAAATAATCAAATTTCTAGGCGAACCGGACAAACTCACTCGAAGCCTCGTACTTTACACAAAATTCAAAATCGTCGAGTCCAAATTAAGTCTTTCCAACCTTAATTCAGAAAGAAATTACCCGAATTTGAGCTGAAATATGAACAACCAACTTTAATTGACACACAGACTAACAAATTTATAATATAAATACTATGGATAATTTTTGCATAAATAATTTTTAAAGTATAAAAATAGCACTCATTTTAAGACATACATAAATAAAATAGTTCACTCAATTTAAAACAAAAAAAAAAACATTAATTTCATCTTACACAACTTCTTAATTTGAGAGGAAAAAACTCTATTATAGCGTCTTGTTATATAACACACATAAGAAGGAATTGGAAGATCTCACTTTAAATTTGTAATTTTTAGGCTTTACATACATGTTGTGTAAGTAATTTAATTAACTTTAAACACCACGTGTCATGTATTAAAACTCCCTCGATGGTATCATTGAAACATACTTACATAAAAATAAGGTGGAAGCTACAACTTTATACCTATCAAGCTTCACAACAACATGCACGTGGATTTTAAAAGGAGAGTCTTCTTGTTCTAGTGTCATTTACGAGATAGGAATATATGAAACCCTATAATATAATAGTTATAGCATATTCATTATTTAAATGGAAAAGGTTGATGATAATGAGAATAAATATATAAATGGGTAGGTCATCAATATAGTCATTACACTAACTCATTTTGTTTGATCCACTTCTAGACATCTCACTATCAATCTCATCTCTATTAACTAATAGTTTATAAAGGTATATTTTAGGAATGATTAATTTTTCTCATATATTTTTTAAAATTTTATTTTAGTAGTTTTGTTATTTATATAGTGTGTTTTTATTGTGGTAGGTTTTTCGTTGTTGAAAGTTTTATTTTGTCTTCTCTTGTTGAAAATTGCTTTTATTTTCGTTTTGAGTTTCACGTTATATATTTTTTTTAAGAAAACAACAGTTGATCTTATTGTCTCATTATTACAGTTAGAACTTTAACCATTTATATGACAGATAATCATTCTTATGAACATTTAAAGCCAATAAATCGTGTTACTCATGTTAGAATACTTTATTTTTAAATAAAAAAATGTTATACCAAATTCATTAGTATGTAAATGAAAAAAAGGTGATCCTAATGAGAATAAATAATTGGAAGTATAGGTGATCAATAATGGTCAATAGATAGGATAGACATATAGGTTAGCATGAACCCTATCTTCTTTGTCTTAGGTGGTCTTTAAAGGACACCAACGTACGAGGCCACGTAGGAGATATATATGCACAAATAATGTTGGAATAATTAAGGTGATTACACATGCACCTAATGGATATTTTAAAAGAAGCTTTGATCATATTCCTTTTTAGTTCATTGGATGGTTGGCAAGGTGAAGTGTGTGTTGTTTTCATTGGAAGGCAAGTTCAAAGAGTTTCAACTTTTGGGAGATGTTGACAAAGCAACATTACATTACGTGGATACATACAAGATATGTGTAGAAGATAACTTGTAAATGTTAATTATGTGTGTCCCACCTAGCTATCTATAATGTGATGTTAATTATCCATATTCTACCAATAATTATAATTTGATTATTTGCTAAGTTGATGATGAGATCTGTGAGTAAATGTAATCATTAATGGTTTTCGAGTGTTTATAATTCAACGTGCAGCTATAATTCTGGCCGTAAATTATCTAAAAAGAAAATGTGCGCAGTGATAATTTGTGGCTAAATAGTTTGCTACGGAGTTACTATGTTCCTACATGTATGCAACAAAATATCAATGATGTGAAATCTCATATCAAAATCTCAATTGAGTAATGATTCCGTGTACATCGTGCATTTTAGTGTTCATTCGATCACGGGTTAGAGAGATGCATCAATAGATATTAATGTTGCTCTCATTTACATGCAAAAAAAAAAAAGTACTATAATGTAAAACTTTATTCAACTAGTTTACTGCATATATGTCATTATGAACGCACACGTACACATACGCACGCACAAGAACCCTCAAACCTAACTTAGGGTCAAAAGGATCAAGTCCAACATGCATGACATGTCTCAATGTAAAGTCACGTTTTATAACACCCTCTCATATATACCAAATATTGCACATAATTTTAACTGACTCTAAGTAGTCCACTAATTAACTAGAAATAGTTGTAGCTCGAGTTGCAATTAAAAACCCTAACCAATTGAGTACCAAAACACCTCATCTGTCTCCTTCATATTACCCATATGAAATATCATATGTCCCCAAAAAGACTATCCATATGAACTATAAATAGCTACATCCATGTAAGTAAACATATGAGTGAAATCATAACAACTTTTTCGCATATATATATATTTGCTCGTAACTTTGTCTAATTTCAACATTGAATGCATTTTTTCATAATTACCTTCCGACTACATTCACTTCTCCTTCATCATTTATTGCGAGAAAAAGAATGATCAAATTATTGACTTCGAATCATTGATGATCTTTAAACAATCACATAAACAATTATCGGTGATCTCCAAATAATCATATGAGCAAAAGTAATTGATTATTAATTAATTACAACTATACTCTCATAACTAGCAAAAATAGATTCATTTATGAAGATATTATCAAGTTCAATGATTTAAATGATTAAGGCACAAACCATCAAAGAAAGCAACAAGAAAATACAAAGACACACACATGAAATAAAGAACACGCAATACATGACTATCTAAACCACAAAAGATATAGATAGATTCCAATTCCTAAAATGATACAACGTACATGGATTCTAAAACTATTAACATTATCGAAAAATACAAATAAGCTTTTGGCCTTTTTTGGTCAAAGAAAACAAACCTTTGCGCATGGTAATGGAATTATTATTATTTTTTCAAAAGATGTAGAAAATGATGGCTGAAATTGAGAGTAGGCCCCAACAAAAACCAATTTTCATGGATTATATTTTAAATATTTTTTGAAAAATTCGCAAAGATGAACTGGAACAAGATCAACACACGACAAAATCAAAACTCTCATGAAAATAATAGAAAAAATAGGTCCAAATCAAGGAGCTGATCTGCTCCAATAAGGACCATTTCCATGAGGTGGCTAGATAAGAACCACAATTTCCTTTTTTTCTCTTCTGTTCTTATCCTACTCCTTTCTTCTTGGAAAATGACACGTGTTGTTTTTGAGAAAAATAATGTTTGATATAGTTACTTGAGACTTGTTCTCATTTAGGTTCTATTAATAGTTTGATATAGTAAATATTTCATCTTTTGATACATGTTTTTCTTTTCATTTGCACGGGGGATGGTAGGTGGAATTTTACGCATTTGTCGATCCAAAGAATTTTGGATTGATATTTTTATGGACATTTATTTGTATATGTACCTGTCATATACCAATATGTATCTATCGTATACCAATATTTCTATGGACATTTATTAATATCAATATATTAATTAATTTCATAAATTAGTTTTGTTTTCATATAAATATCAATATGTATATAAACATTACTTAGTAAATAATGATATTGAGGTACGAATCTATAAAACAGATCACCTTCTAGTAAGATCGTATAGACATTACTAAACATGTAACTGTCATGCACCAAATATAACCAAAACATAAAAATTAACATACATTTGAAGCAAACTTAACAAAAACAAGTTTCTATTACACTATGGTTGATTGAGTTCAATCCTTGTAGCCCAACAACTCAAGAAATCCACAATAAAAGATAAAAAAATTGATAGGTGTGAAGCTATGAATGGGTTTTGCCTAATCCTAATAAGAATAATGGTCAAACACTACAGTCATTAGAATATCCCAAGAGTGTGCCATTTTACAACTAGCAAGAACCCAAAAAAAAAAGTCAAGGCCTCAACCAATCAGCTCCATGACAGTCTCCACAAGAAGACAAAACCCAACACATATAAAAAGAGCAGCCCACTCTTTGCAAACATTTCAAACACCCTCCACTTTCTCACCTCCCAAACAACCACTTATAGAAAACCCAGAAAGAAAAAATCAATCTTTCTTGCTCAACAAGAAAAACCCATCATTTTTTGGCAACCATACCCTAGTTTTCTTCATCAAAATCCTTTCTTTTTTTTAAAAAACAAATGGGTTCTTGTGAGCTCCCTCCTGGGTTTAGGTTCCACCCAACTGATGAAGAGTTGATCATGTGTTACCTTAGAAACCAAGCAACCTCCAAGCCATGCCCTGCCTCTATCATACCAGAAGTTGATATATACAAATTCGATCCTTGGCAATTGCCTGGTTAGTCCCTACAAAATTTGATATTTACAACATATACACATAGTACTGTTACATTGAGATTTGACACTTTTTTTTTTTCTTCTGATACCTGTAGAGAAAGCTGAGTTTGGAGAAAATGAATGGTACTTCTTCACGCCGCGCGACCGGAAGTACCCGAACGGAGTCCGGCCAAATCGGGCCACCGTGTCCGGTTACTGGAAAGCCACAGGCACTGATAAGGCCATTTACAGTGGATCTAAGTATGTTGGAGTCAAGAAGGCTCTTGTGTTCTACAAGGGTCGTCCACCAAAGGGCGTCAAGACTGATTGGATCATGCACGAGTATCGTCTAATAGATTCGAAGAAACAAGCCAACAAGCAAATTGGATCCATGAGAGTAAGCTTCATGATTAGCTATTTTCTTGATTTTTCAAGAACCCGATCATGCGCGAGCTTATGTCACTGATTGATGATGATTTTTGCTTGTGTTTCAGTTGGATGATTGGGTCTTGTGTAGGATCTACAAGAAGAAACATACTGAGAAGGTTAATTTGGAGGAAAGTACAAGTTCTCAATTTAACATCACAGCAACACCCAAAAATGAACATAGTATTTGTGCTAATGAGCAGCAAGAAATGCTGAGAACATGGTCACTTTCTCACATACTGGAAATGGATTTGGGACAGCTCTTGAGTGACCATTCACAGAACACAGCTTCTTTTAACCTTCAGGACAACATGGGACATGCTGATCAGAAAGTTCAGCTAGGTCATGACATGTTGAGCCAATGCTCAGATTCTGGGAAGCTTCAAATGAACCATAGCAGCTTCTTGATGAACCAGCCTTTTTTTGTGAACCCAATGACTTTTGATCAGTTCTAGAGACATGGGGATGTTCTAATTTCTTCCAACCTTTTAAATACAAAGGAAGAAGAAACAAAACTGTAAAAATTAATAATATAATATGTAGTTTGTTCTTGTGCCCATGATCTGTTTTTTCTATTTTAAAATATGAGCATGACCCAGATGCTCTCAAATCCATCAAAAACCAGCTGTGCTCTCAAATCCAATATTAAAGCATATAACCAATTAATGGAGACATGTTTCAATAATTGAAGATTACTTCTACAAACAGATCACAACATCTATATGAGGAAGGCCTTTTTGGTTCCTTGTAGGAGCAAAAGAAGGCTAAGTTTGGTTAATGATGCAAAAGAGGTGAAACATTAAAAGCTAAAGTATTTTATGAACACACAAAGATACTTCAACATCACCTCCTATTTTATTTACTATAAGAAACAACCCATCCATGACTGGATCTGCCACCAATAATCACACTGAACTTGTTTACCTGGAAATGGAAGACGAGCATTTTGAACATGATGCTCACTTGAACGGTTCTTTCATCTTCATCCACAAATGGGGCCAGAGGAACAAGAAAGGTCCCAAGATATGGCCATTTGTTGGAGAAGCAATTGAGCAACATATGAATTATGACAGAATGAATGATTGGCTTGTCAAGTATATGTCAAAGTTCAAAACATTGCAGATCCTGAAAAAGTAGAACATGTACTCAAAACAAAATTTTCCAACCATCCAAAGCTAAACAATACTAAATATTATGTTCTATGAGCATAACTAAATGTCACATTCTGTTACCAAGGCTTGTTGAGCCAATCGTAAAAGCACTTTGGATTCCCTTTGAGGTCTCGGGTTGAGACTCCTTGCCGATAGTATGGGATGGGTGAGATTTTGGGTTAAAATGGGAGACTGGATAGCTACCCCTGTTGTGTAAAACAGAGGAAAACTGCAAGCTTTGAGTTTGCATCCAAGAATCGGAGGGATTTGAGCACCATAGTTTTCAGAGATTACAACCTGAAGCTTTATAGTATACTATCTAGATCGTAGTTAGTTGACATGTAGGTGAATGACAAAAACATACTGTTCATGCATCACATAGCTCTGCCAACAATTGACTGTAAGGATAAGGTAAGCAGAGATGGAAGAATCGAGAAGGACTAATCAGATCATTAACGTAATAGAATGATGAAACTTTTTCTAATTTCCAAATTGCTCTATCACATCTGAAATCAATCACTCATATATATCATATATCCAACTTTTATCATGATGATCAGTATCAGATGAAGCATGATATATTATCATTGTTCATTGAGTTAGGTGAAGATCCATTAAACAACTAAACTGATAAAAGCCTCAGAGATGTTGTCCTAAACTTTGTGATTTCTGGCCACAACACAACAGTAACAACTCTCTAATGGACAATATACCTGCTAATGACGCATGATCATGTAGCCCAGAAGCTATATTAATTCAAAGCTCATCAAATTTGAAGAAGATGGAGCAAAAGAAGAGAGTGTTATATTTGTTCAGAAAGAATCAGATGGCTGCTGAACTATGATTCATTGGGAAGATTATATTACCTGCATGCAGTGATCACAGAGACGCTCTGGTTGTACTCAGCTATCCCTCACCTATCTCTTCACCAGTTCTGTCAAAGCACAAACCATTAAATATACCAAATTACAGAAAATTAAGCACTTTCAAAGCACTCCCTCAATGAACAAATATTGAATCCCTACAGAACCCTCGGGATAATATATTGGTCATTGGAGGATGGTGTCTTGCCCGATGGAACCAAAGTATAGGACAAAGACAGTTCTAGCTATGGAGCATGGACTGAAGCTAACAATATCCAGACGATGTTCAAATTAATTAGATAAAGTAATGTAAGAGCCATCAACTAGTGAAAAAAGAAATGCTTATTTATTCTGTCTTTTATTCATCTGTGATAAATTCGAGTAGTCAAGCTATAAGCTTTCATAATAGTATACATATTATTACAGAAAGGTACTTAAGTAAAGACATAAGCTTAAGTTAGTTCTTCTATATTCACAACTAAATAAACATTCGTGTAACATAACACAAGCTTGAGGCTCCCAGACACACTAAGAAACTAATTTCTCTTTCTTTTCTCGCCAATCTTTGATTTCAGCTTCTACTTTGCCTTGAACTTTTGCATGGAACCCTGGATATGGTTCATAGCCAAAGGAGGCCTGAAGAGCCTGAAACAACAAAACATGGTAGCATATCGATGAACATATATAAATATACAAACATTTTGTGACCATAAACCATACTAAAGTTATGGAAATATTACCTCCAGCAGCACAAAAAAGGGAGCCATTAGAAAAGCTTGAGTTAGGTTATCTAAGAGAGCGGGCGCTCGTTTCTGCAAAGTGTTCATATTAATTTAGTTATGCAAATATAATCACCACTTAGCAGCCATTATTCGAAGTTTACAGAACAAAACTCTTTACCTCAAAGACCCCATGGCCAATGAACTGTCCGGTCCAACACACTAACTGAGCTACCAGAACTACCTAAAAATGAGTGTGATACAGAGAGATAAAAGCTGAAGTCAGAAGCAATGAGCTAAAGCTACTTCTCGGCAAATATATTACTTATAAGAACAACAATCATACAATAAATAAAAAGAAGCTCATTCCAAAAAACAGGGAAGGCAAAAATGAAATTCACATGGGATTCAAAATCACAGCAATCACTTGTTTTTTTGCAATGAAGCTGCTGATACACTAACTAGCTCCAAATTGAATAGCAATCCATGTTTCACAAGTGAATTCGATTCCAACGTTGTTTTTCACAACCGCTTGTTATTCTCCTTCTGCTTGGAGGCAAACACTGTATGCTCATCAATTTTAGCCTACTCAAGGCAAGCAATGCTTTGATCAACATCAATTTAAACCGTGTAGTCTACTTTCTTAAGAGTTCGATTCATAACTTGGTTAAATAAGAACATCAATTTCATAGAAAAAGAAAGAAAGCATCATTTCACTAAATCATGGTGCGTACTTACTAAAATATGTACGAACAGTTCAAAATGAAATCAACTCAAATCCTATGTAAACCCAATGAACAATTCATTTACTTAAGGATTTCCCAAATGCTCCATAGACTACCAACTGCAATAGCTGAAAGTGGCTCATATGATCTCAATTCTCACACAGTACCCATTACAAAACCAATCCTCTCAAGTCTCAAATCTCAATCTTATGCAACAACACACACACACACACACAAATTTTGATGATCATATTCCAGAAACCCATTTTACAACTAAAAAACACAAAATTCTGAGTCTACACACAAGAAAATCGAAATCGAAATCCAAATTCAGAAAACCTGCAAAACCCATGACAAATTCATGAACCCAATTCAGAAATTACCTTCCAAGCCAGAGAAAATCCGAGTAGACCAGCAAGAAAACTACTACCCACCCAGCAAACCATACAGAGCAGAGCAGCCAAGCTACCAGCTTTAGCATCGAAACAGATATAAAACAGCGAATAGATCACAGCCACGAAGAACCCAAAATTGAAAAGCAAGACCACACCATTCCCAAACAACGAAAACTCGAGGCGAGGAAGATTGAAGAGAGAAGGCGTGAAGTAGAGGAGAACCAGAGCCGTGAAGAAGATGGGCCAAACGAAGACCATGTGTACGGCTATGTTGACTGGGTTGCTATGGTAAGCCCCATAGAAAGCGAAGTGCTTCTCCAGATCGAACAGCCCAATTTTCCCCATCAGATTCCCAGAAAGGCTTGGTTGGCTTGGTGTTTGTTTCGCAGGAAAAAAGGAGTGATTTTTCTTTTTTTTTCTCGATAAAATTTTCGGGTTTGGTTTAACAGAAAAAAAAGTGGTTTCCAAACGTTACAAATGAGGGGAGGTTAGAATTATTTTGCTGTCATACACGAGACATGACAGTAGACATCGTACCAAACACGGATATGTTTCATTTTTGTCCTCCAATTATGCACTTTGTACAAGATCGGTACACAATTTAGTTTTGTTTCAATTTTGTAACCAATTTATTTATATTTATTTCAACTTAGTATCAAATTATATTATTTTGTTTCGAATTGATTTAAATTCATACGGTGCCGTCTAATTAGACTAGCGTGACATTTTTTTCTTTTGATGTGTGATTAAGTGACGTATAAATTAGCTGAATGTATTGATTAGACTATTAAAACAAAATTGTAGTATAATATAACGATATTATTATCACTTCAGTTTTACCAAATATTTAGGTCTTTTATTAAGTATACAGTGTTGTTTCAAAATTTTATCAATTATAAATTTATCTAATTTAAGCGTTACATAATTGTCACATCAATAAAAAATCTTTAAAATATATAAATTTTTTGTCAATGAGCCCCATTTGATTGCAACATTGTGAATTAAGTCAATATGAAAGAAAATAACAAATGAACCAAATTAAGATATTATTGATAATTTAAAGACTATATTATAATAAATAAATAAATTGAGCACCTATTTGAAACAAAATTAACATTTTCCTACCAAACACCAACCTTCATTTGGACTTTGGACTTGTCTTATATGTCATAAGACGGACAAAATAGCTGGATGCATACTAGAATGGAGTGAAACCTACTTGGGGCCAATCCCAAACGTTCATGAAAATATCCCTTATATAGGGATGACAACGGGGCAGGTTTTATAATCTCCATCC